>WBMZ01010642.1:0-164123 GCA_013400975.1 Atrichornis clamosus | reverse complement strand
TACCTTTTCCCTTTACCTTTACCACTGGCCTCAGCCCATCTATTCAGCCTGTCCGGATTCCCCTGCAGAGCCTTCCTATCCTCCAGCAGATCAACACTCCTGCCCATCTTAGTATTGCCTGCCAGCTCACTGAGGATGCACTCATTCCCATCATTGATAAAGATATTAAACAGAACTGGTCCCAATAGTGAGCCCTGGGGAATCCCACTAATGACCAGCTGCCAGGCTGGATAGAGCTCCATTCCCCACCACTCCCAGGGCCTGACCATCCAGCCAGGTTTTTCCTGGTGAGGAGTGCCGCTGTCCAAGCCGTGAGCAGCCTCCCACATCTACTTGAGTTCAGCACTGCCTCAGTCCTTCTTGCTCAACAGCTGTCAAGGGTGTTTTTACTGTCACAGTTCAGCCAGCCTGTGCAAGGACAAGAGTGCTTCCTTTTCAAGCACTGTCAGCTGGATCTCATCAAGCTTACTGTCAAGGGTGGGATCTGCCTTCTTGTGTCAGACTGGGAATACATTTTTAGCATAGGTAAATGCAGGCAGAGACCTATGAAGACTGCAGCAGGCAGGCTATTGCCTCAGGTTCTCAACGGGTCAATGTAGGAAAAACAAGCAAATAAATAAATAAAACTCAAAAATTACCTGTCAGACACTGTCACTTTTCCACCATTGTTTCTCCATTGACGTCAGTAGCACTGATCCTGGTGAGAACCTTGCACGTTTTTCAGTTCACTGTGTACACCTGGGTGGAACGAGAAAAAGTGTTTTAAACAGTAGAAACACTAAAACACTGGTCAATATTTTAGCAACTCCATCATTTATTTCCACCTGCCACTCAACGTACATTTTTCCTAAATTAAGCTGATGCACAGTTTCAGTTTATGTCCATTGTTGTTCAATCATTTTATACACCAGCTTATGCAAACATGAAGCAATAATAGTCAACCAGAGTATTTACAGCCAATTAATAACAATTTAGGGGAACTAAAGAGCCCATGTTTGAGCTGTAAGGTGCAGTCATTATCTGCTTTGAAGTTCCCAATCACAGGTTATTAATATAAACTATGTGAAATTAATGAATTAAGATTAAATAATTACATAATCCTATTTTTGATAATGTTTAATACATATTTTATAGTGTTATGGGATAAATCAGGTTGAATGGACCCTGGAGGTCATATGGTCCATATAAATAGAACATATATTTAGCATTTCATAACATAATTATTTTCTTAGTATTTA
Source organism: Atrichornis clamosus (assembly GCA_013400975.1). NCBI lineage: Eukaryota > Metazoa > Chordata > Aves > Passeriformes > Menuridae > Atrichornis > Atrichornis clamosus. The sequence continues at coordinate 162,885 of WBMZ01010642.1, read as the reverse complement.
AATACTATTGCAAGCAAGACAACCTTCAAAGGAACTTGGTGAATTCATCACACATAATGCTCCTCACTGGAGTCTGGTCTCAGTTCCTCACAACTCTTATGACACTAAGTACCATCAGAACTTCTGAGTGCATTTTCTGAGCTGAGGGACAAAGTGGAATACTAACATTTAACAGTCAAAGAAAATGTGCTGTTCTGTGCAAACCTGAAATATATGAGACTGATAACATTAAATATGGAATAATAGATTAGAAGTAGTTGTTATTCAGGGTCTTTCTGTACTTTTTGCTAAAATGACCAAAGTAGTATCTCTTCTGATTTGACTGGTAATAATAACGCTTTTATTTTTAAAGGAAGTGTAAGAGTAAGATATTAAGGTTTGAAAGAGTACAGAAGTTCTTACAGGTTATAAAATAGATCTTCCTATGTGGAAAATGATTAATTATCTTCATTTGCTTTACCAAATATAAAGTCAGTAAAAAAAAGTATAGAAAAACCACTATTTTCCTCCTCAGGGTTACAAAACTGTCATTACAATGGTACAGTGTTACTTTTTCCATTTTTTCTTATCCAGTCTAATTACTATAATTTAATCTTATTCTTATAATGATATAGTGAAAAAATATATTTCCTCTGTGTATGAAGACAAAGAATTAATATCATAACTGAGCAAAAGTAAAACATAAAATCTTAAATTATTTTACATTTTCTTTATGTCTTCTTGTGTTTGTGCAAAATCACTTCTCTTGGAGCTTCACACTAAATATAAATTTTGACACAAATTAAGTTAAATCTTCATTGTATAACTCTTTTATCACAATGGAAATTACAATATTTTTATAAGAATGTTTATCTTTCTGAAACGGAAAATACAGGTATGCAATTCTCAGCATACTTTGCTACTTCTGTCATCACAAATAAGTGATCATACAAACAAGTTAGTCTGCTCATAAGTCAATCCTGCTCTGTGAAAGGTCACTTTACTGTCATATCATCTGACTGCAATACTTTTTTAAATGCAACTTCTACCGTAATATTAGAAAAATGTTGGACAAGTTTGCATTCAAACAATGCTTTAGTGCTGACACTTCTTGACTATGTGATTCAATATCAGGAATGTTATTTACTACATAAAAAATGTGGAGGGAAAAAAAAAAGGAATTTTTCATACAAAAAAATCCCAAAACATTACTTTGTATATGAGAATATGGAGGCAGTTCTAATCATACTTGATAATATGAAAGATAATTTATAATCAGAAGGAGATAGAATAAAAGGGTTCTTAGAAAGAAAAAGAGGACAGAGTAAGAGACCATTTCAGGTTAACCCTCTGGTTGTTAAGGCTTTGAAAATGAGATGATATCAGCTGCAGACCGGGAGATAAATACTGAGAGAGGAGATAACAAAGTAGGTTGTCTGACATATACCAGAAAGTCAAAAGGAAAATACATTACTTTTACTATTCTCAACCATGGAGAAGGTTGACATTTTTGACTTTGTGCAGCAAGTTATTTAAACATGCACTTAGAACTTGTAGGAAATTAGTACAGATTTAAAAATAAACACAGCTCTATTGGTAAAATGAAGTCTCATACTAACTTCACGTCATTAAGCATGAAGCATTTCTCCAGTATGCATCCTAACTGCTCTGGGTTCTCATCAGAGATAATAACACTACCAACTAGCACTTTTCTAGGGCAATGTTGCTACAAATTCATTAACATAATTAAATATTTTTTTCTTCACAAATTCTACTTAAGTAAGACAAATAACTTGGCTGAGAGTAACTGTGACCACAGTGCTTACCATGTTAATATCTATTTTAAGCTTGCTTTAGTTTATCTTTTTCAAATCCACCTGCAACAAATGACATTATTATTGCCCTCCATTTCAGCAGTAAAATCTGCCACTCAAACACAGAACAGAAATGCACAGAATCATTCTGCTTGGAAGACTCATATTTTCTACAAAAGACATAGCAGTTGGAGTACTTGTTCTGTGACCTGTAGGGACAGGTTTTTCTACTCCTTCTTCTGTTAATTTCAGTTTTCATGGTAGCCATTCTAGTTATATTTTATTCAAGTGATGAAAGGTAAAGAAATGACTTCATAGTACATTAATTTTATGTTAAGGGTCTAACAAGAACTGACAAAAGCCAAAAAATTCTCATTTCAATTGTCAGTCCACTCACTTGTGTGACAACCTACACTACAGATGTCCTTGTTTTGGTTTAAATTTGTATCTCAAATATTATTTTAATATATTGGTTGCAACTGTGTTATTTCAGAGCAATAAAAAAGGCGACTTCTACAGACATTTATATAATAATGAGATACATGTTTAAAACGTCAAGCAGAATATAAAAGAACCACAGCTTTTAATTGCTTGATGAGCTTGATGAGTGATATACCAAGTGCTTTCAAAAGGACGACAGAATCAAATAATCACCTGCTATTAACTTTGAGAACATCTTAGTGCAAATTTCTTCCCCATTAATTGACTGAATCACACAGCTAGCACTGAGAATTATGAAGATGTTTTGACTTGATATTTCCCTTTGACAATAAATGTGTATGAATTACTTTGGAATAATATCTATAAAACTTGTGTTTGAATTGAGATGAGACTATATCTTTGCTATTTAACAGAAAATGCAAGTGGTGTAGGTCAGGTTGTCTTTGATGATGAGTGTCAGTTTGCTAGAAATTCTGTATCTTAATTAGGCAGTTTACAAAATATCTGTAAAAAACTATCATTGCTACAACAATTTACTGAGATTATTAATAATAAACATAATTTGTTATTGAACTTTGCCAAAGCAGAATATCCTCCCTTGGAACTTCTTTCCACCCAGACACTGAGCACCACTGAGAAAGACAACGGCATTTGTGAAACCCTGACCCCAACTTCCACTTGTCAGGTGAGAGCAGCTGAAAAGATTGAAAGCTTGCCCTTAGGCTCTGTAATGGTAAAGTGTGTTTAAAATGCATACAGAGTACAGTCTTTTAATACGTGTGAGTTCTGTTTCTATTCAAACGCTGAATTGACAGCCATAATGATGCCATTTCTCTATTCCCAGATCATACCCACAGAACTGGCAACAGCCTGGCTGTCAGTGTGGAAACTCAGCTCTAAGTTCACATGTACGGAGTTGGTAAAGAAGACACTGGTTATTTAAATTGTTCAAATATGTCTTTGTGTTCTGCATTTGAAACAGGACTAAACCCAGGAAATTTTGCTACATTAGCTACTCCTTTAAATCAAAAAACAAAAACAATAAAAATAGCACTGAATTTTAGATACACTTCTGAAATCATCACAATCAGATGTCAGTAAAATCACTTCAGCCTTATTATCTCTTCTGTCACTCACTCCTGATCCACCAGAACCATAATCTGCCTTTCATGATTTTTGGGACAGTAATGGAAAACAGAAGACCCTTGCCAAATCTCAGAATCAACTCTGTTGACAAGAATTGCACGCAAACAGCAACGGCTGGATAGGCAAGGCTGTAATTGTCTTGAGGAAAAGAGAATTTTACTCACAGAGCAAGAACAGGTAACTTGCTGCAATATCTGAGCTGTGGTTTGAAAAGTGTTGAATTTATATTCCAACATTTTATGTTTCAAGTGGAAAATAATTCCACTGGTGTTTAGAACACATTTGTTTTAAATGCCACTAATCCATGAAAATGAAATATTGGGACCAACAGGAGTCAAATACATTGTTGATAGATGCACAGAAATGCATAGCTAAATAGGCTTTAGCTATATTTGTATGGAAATTGTTACTTAAAATATACTTTGAAACCCCTCTAGTCCATTTTAAACACTAATAAATAATTTTTTCAAGGGGGAAAAGGAGAATTTATTTCTAAAACGAATTACCGTCTTCTGTGGTAGAACAATTAAGATTTTTAATACTTGTATTCAGTTCATGCTTTGCATACACTATGTCAGATATTGCTTTGTAATGCTAAGCTTTGCTGCTTGTTTTTTGCTTTCAGAAACCATGGAAAGTGTCTCTATCTATTATGTGGTTTTGGATATATTTATTACATCCTTATTGAATTTATTGTTTATGTCATTGCGTTTATTTAAAACAAACAAACAAACAAAACATGTTTGGATATTAAGTGTTAAAAGGCAGAAAAAAGAATTCTATTACCCTGTTGCTGCACAAGCTGTATTCCTGCCACACACAATACTGAATCCAACAATTTATAGACTAAATAAAGTAAAATAAAAATTAAAATTGAGAAGTTTTAATTTTCCCTCAAGAAATGTCTAGTATTTGCCATAAAATACCACCATTTTATTATTCAGCAGCAGAATCTAGGACTATCAAGCCAAGCACCACTGGATCACGGCATCTCTGCGTGACAGGAAGGCAGCCTCCACTGAATCCTGGAAGTCAGTCACTTCTGAACTCAGTTTATTGTTTCACCACTGCTTGCTTGTTTTTCCTTCTCCACTTATTTTCTTTCCAGTCTGTGTACTGTACCTTGCATCACATACCTGCTTCTCAAGATGAGAAACAAACAAACAAAAAAAAAACCAAAAACGTTTTTAGACAGCTAGAGCATGGCTAATCACAGACTCAAAGATGCCCTGGAGAGATTTCCATCTGGTTTGGTAGAGGTTCGTAACTGGTTCCCAAACCAGCTGTTATCCATCACTCACAAGGTTTATGTCATGTCCTCTGCTGCCCTTCAAGTTTTCCCAAGGCCAAGGGATACGCAGCTGCATTCCAGTCTCTGCAGGCTCCTAAAAGGACATCTGCTGCAGGCAGAAGCTGATAAATTAGCCTGAGGACACAAAGTCCCCGATAGCACTCACAGAATCACAAGGTTTCGGGCACCCACTAAGGCATCCTACTACCTTGCTTACTTCTAGTCAAGGGGGATGAACTTCTCGCCTAATACTTGTTGAGATTCACACATGTCTTTACCTCATTTTGCTTCTTTCCCCACACTTGCAGCTTGTGGAGCTGGTTGTTAGCATGGAATTAAACTCCAAATATACACTTCTGAAGAACCGAGAGGTTAAAGAGGATGTTGTTGGGGACTTTGTTTGTTTGCAAAGGATAGTTATGACAGGTTCCCATTTAAGTAAACAGCTGCTGCGGAGTCTGATGGGCTCTAATGACAGTCTAAAGCTTCAGACCTCATGCACCTTACAGGTCTCATATCTGACTTGCCAGACACAAATGGTATGAACTGCTCCTACTTAAGCTGATGAACGAAGTTCCTAAAGTCAGCCAGCCAAATTGTTCTCTGTAGGCACCTTTTTTTGACATTATTGACTGTAGAGGCTATATGTAGCTAGTATAGAGACGACTTCCTTTGGTCACATGAGCTGCATCCATCATGTCCTCGTGCCTGTTCCTGAGATGTCAGCAATGTCAGGGATTTTTAATATGCAGACCCTTTAGAGTCACACTAGAGCCTACAGGGTCTAGCTGGGCTGGAACTAATTTTCCTTTTATGGATGAAACAGCATCACTCAGAGAGTTTGACTGTGAGAGTACATCTGTGAAACCATTAATAGGCTGAGAGGGGACACAGCCAAGACAGATGATTCAAAATGGCCAGGGGGATGTTGCAATTGCATGACTATGCAATGTCATGATCAGTGTATAAAAAAGAGATAGAGGATGGTTGTATTGGCTTTTGAGGTCACTATTCTTTGAAGGCTGATTTTCTGGCAGAGGGAAGGATGAGTGATTTTTTTTCCCCCTCTCCTTATCTTACCTTCCTCTATTCAACAGTTTTGATTTTTACCTTTGAGATTTTTTTGTCTTAATCTTCCTAGTTTATTCCCCTGTGTGGCTGGGGTGGAAGAGCAGCTGTGTTGGTGCTTCCCTGCTGTCTGGGGCCAAACCATCACACAGAGACAGTGAAAACCATTAGATGTGATAGTTCAAAAGCTGTGCTACATGTCTGCCTGAGAGGAAACACAGGATGAAGAACAAAAGAATCAAGAAGAAGTCAGTAGGTTCATTTTTGCTCTTTTTTTGAGTATTTCTTTTTTTCTTAGCTGCATTCTTATCGTAATTTACATCATTGAGCAGTAAGCTAGAGCTTTTAGCGGCTAGCAGTGTTTGTCCACAGATATTTTCAGTCTCTCTAAGTAAAGAAATTCATACTCACAATAGCTAATACTGGAGTGTGAATAAGATTTGAGTTATATATTTATTGAGAAAAAACACAGTTGTGAAAAGAAGTTGTGCTAAGTCTCTGTCACACTGGAAACTTCTGGATCCTATCTCACTTAAACAGTCCAGAGCTGTAGTGACTTTTTTCAGTGAGCCTGAAATGTAAATAGATTAAAATTCAAAATTTTAGTTAAGTGGCATGCCACATCCCAAACATTCAGTCCTATCTATATGTTGCAACTTGTGTCCACCCCTGTTCTCATTTCACCAGTATTTGCTTTTATTCTGTTATCTCTTAGCTGCATTTGGTGTGCAACTCTGCTGTTTCATGGAGCCCTTCCATAGGAAAGAAGTGTGTTGGCTTCCTACTTTGGACCAATAGCTCGCGTGAGACAGAAAACTGAAAATGGAGAGAGAGTAGTTCAAGAGAGTTGGTATTTATGAATAAATAACTTGAAACAGAATTGATATTACTTAAGTTTTATCAGTGCAATCAACACACAACAAGAGTAGGATGGGTTCATTATGCCATGTGAAGGAATTCCCAGTTGCACTGGGGGAGTGAGTTCTGTCATGTGATTGTTGAGCTGACAGGGCTCAGCTCCTCTGCTGCATGCACTTTGGAGTTGAAACAAGGAGGTCAGCTTTGGTTTTTAACATGCCAAAACATGAGGAGTCACTTTAAAGTGAAAAAAAATCATGGCTGGAAATGGGATTTCAGTGTAATTTTGACATTCCTACAAGTTATATAATACTAGCAAAGCAGATGTTTGTTGTGTTTGTATGGTATCTTATCTTGTTCCAATTGCAATTACACTCAGGTGAGCAAGTCCCTTAGTTGCATATAATCTTCTATCTTTTCACCTGTGAGTACCAACTTGAAAATCTTGGCTCGTGCTGTGATATAATATAAACTCTTATCTACTTCCTCTTTAATTGCACCAGCTTATCTGCTTAACCTGTCAACTTTGACAAGAATTTTCTCTTTAAATTTATATCTCCACTATTCTTCTTATGTTGGAACTAAAGTATATCAGCTAGACACAATAGGAATACTACAGTTATTTTATTATTATTTGTTTTTCAAATACAATTAGAAATAAATTACAAACACTAATTGAAAAGTAAATTTTACTATTTGAAAGGACATGCTTCTACTAAATCTAGGGCACATTTCCTTGAATTAGGCTAAAAGTAGAATATCATGTAGTTTAGAATGAGCTAAGTTTTGAACTGTATTCCCGTCATGACTAGCTTATTTCTTGTTATCTGTGTTAATGTGTCTTTCAAATTACTCAGGTAAAATAAGATTCAATACCCTTCATAGATTAAGTTAAGCAGTTTCAGACTTAGTCATTACATCATGGTATAAGTGTTGCTATTATTTGTCCGTATTATTTAGGTCTTGATCAAAATGGGGTACAATTCAATGATTAAAATAGGAGGTTACTTGAAATACCTCATTTTTTATTATGATAGTGATTGAATCCAATGGTTTGATAAATGGCATATATTTTATATCATAACACTACAGGGTAGCAGGCAAAAAGCCAGATTAATCTGCTGTAGCAAGGCTTCTGTGAAATCAGAATTTCTTTCTGTAAGAAGCCATCATATAGCACCTAGCCACAGGATTATTTCTGCAGAAAAATGAAACATTTTGGGTGTTTAACTGTGAGTGTCTGAGGGGAAGGTAATGTGGTCCTCCTGGAACACTCCCTGGAACAAGGGACAGTGGGAGAAAAAGTGCTCTGTTCTGGAAATCCTACTGTGTACCAAATGTGTACATGAACACTGCTGTTGGGATTAATTTGGCCAAAAATCAGGCTATTTAGATTCCTGGTATGGTAATGCAGGGAAATAACTGAAATAACCCTTTTAGATTAATTTACCCTAAAGATGTTCATCTTAGCCTACACCTATGTCTATGTATCCCATATCTCAGACTAGCCTTGAAGAGTCTTTGCATGAACTTTGAGCAGATCTGGATCTTTAAGCAACTTGGATTGCTAGCCTCTCTGCTTTACAGTTGTTTTGAGGCTTTGCCTGTCAACAAAGTTTATAAATTCTTTGTTGTATGCTGGCATAGCTCCTTTAGATTAGCTTGGTTTATTTCTTTTTACATATATTTGATATGCTTTTTTTGGTGGGTATGGAAACAATCTAGGAAAAATAATTTGTAAAATGCAGCTATCCTAGGCAAGAACCTTTCCTATACCAAGTGTGTATGTGGATGGTAGAAAGCCTCTGTGTATTGTCAGCCCTGTGTAGTCACTCACAAAATTCTATCCTTAACATTTCTGAAATACCCTGGAGGGTTCAAAGCCTGTTTATGGGATATATTCAGGAGAAATATACAGATTCCTAATCTTAAAAGCTGAATACCCAACCCAGCATTAGTTTAGAGATCTACAGCTGTTCTTTGAGAAGGGAAGTACCTTGATGATTTCCTCAGATGTTTCTGAGTTTCGATGGGAGGTATGCTTATCTTTGCTTCTTTTTACTGAAGAAGATTTCTTTTTCTCAACTTCACTGCAAAGCAGAAGCTGTGTAGGAGAAGTCTCCTCTTGCTCTGACTGAAGAAAACCTGTCCTAAGAGCTTAATATCTTTATGGCTAGAGGAGGAAAATGTACCCCTTGTTAAAGATTCATCTGATTCAAGTAGTCCAAGTTGATTCTTCAGGCAGAAAAGAAAAAGCTTTGAAGAAGGAGTTTTATCCACTTAAATTTCTGAGTTTAAGGTAAAGCAAGACACAGACATGGAGCAAGCAACAGGACCAAAGGTGGGAGAGGAGACAGTGGCAAAAGACTATTCACAGGCAAAGGAAAAGTGCAAGTGTCTGGGGAGACTCATCTTCGGGTTAAGAGATACTAAGACCTGCACAAAAGATTTCTTTTGCCTTGTGTTTCCAACTCTCAGCTCCTTGCATCACTGTGAAGAAAAAGGAGTTCTCAGGTGAATTCTACTCCTAATCACATCATAGAATCATGGAATGCCCTGATTTGGAAGGGACCCACAAAGATCAAGTCCAGCTCCTGGCCCTACACAGGGCATCCCAAGAAACACACCATGTCCCATTGTCCAAACACTTCTTGAACTCTGTCAGGCTTGGTGCCGTGATGACTCTCCTTCCCAGACTTCTTCCAGCATCCAACCACATTATGAAAAGTCTTAGAAAAAGGGGTTTTTGTCTTCACACCTACAATGTACATATAAAGGATAAACAGTAACCTAAAGGCATATCAGCCTAATGCTATATTTAAGTGACAAATCCTTGAGTCATCCTGTTGGAACTACAAAAGACCAACAGCCCCACCTGAGATCACATGTCCACCTGAACCAGTATATTGTGTATGACAGCAGAGTAACAAATGCCTCAGAAGCCATATTAAAATAAGGCATACAAGGTACAAGCCAGACTTCCCTTGACTATTTTCCCAGATACCAGCAAATTGCAGTCAGCTCCAACAAGGCTGACAACACCAGTGCAAGTACACTGGAACTGCAAACAGCATCTCAGGCTTGTAAGCACAGAAAAACTCATCTTCAAAGAAAAACAGAGGTGAATGGTACTTTGAAGAGAGAAGAATTACCCAGTTGAAGGAGCAGGAAACTGAAATTATTTATAAGCTGAGTGAAATGCAACTTTGAGTCATGAGGAGAAATAAAGGACTAACATTTACTCAGTCCCCTGCCCTCCATCCTCCCTGAAAAAAAAAAAAACCCCAAACATAAAAACAACCAGAACAGGTTGAACGTTTGTGGGTAAGGACTTATCACAGCAAAACAGGCAGACTAGATGGGATCAGAGATGTTTGCTTCATCTTTTTTAATCACAACCTGAGCTTCAGTTTTAGACAGCTACTTAGTTTTACCTGTACTTGGTTTCAGGTTTTAATATTAATCTGATTTCTAAGAGCTAGGTTAGAAACCATGCACTAAAGTGTTTAAAATCTTTCAACTACATCTCCCTATAAAATTACAGATCTAGTAAAACTGGCTTAATACAATTCCAAAAATACCTGTAGAAATACAGTTTCTTTAAAAACACTGTAACTTTGAAGTCACGTTGGTGTTTATGCAGAAGTAGAACATTATCCTCCAAGAATAATTGAGATACCACTGAATAAATCCAGGAACTGTAGCTAATGGAAAAGATGTAAATGTGGTTCATTACATATTAGTACTGTGTTACACTGAATAATGTTTCTTATATGCATTCTACAAATTTGGTAAGCATTACAATTTGCTTGTAATGGCAATAGGGAAGAATTTGTTCTTAATTGTAATACCTTTGGCTAGGAGGGCAAAGTAACAATCAACGATCTTGTAAAGGTTTTTAGTGAAGAATAAATAACCTAAATCTTATTATATTTGATTGTTGCTGCTCATGAAAGTGTAAATGTGTGTGTGAATAATCCATATAATGTTTCCTGAATTAACCTCCTTAAAGCAGCAATATTTAAATACAGAAGAAAGGAGGTTGAAGTGATTATATCACATGAAACAGCTCCATAGGCGAGGAAAGTCTGAATGCTCCTTTTTACAAATGCATGGGCTAGTGCAGAATACTGGAGCTAGAGATCACAGTTCAAGGCTACTGGATTCATCAGGGGATTGATAAGCAGCATAGAATGCCATCTTGCCAACATTATAAGCCAATGCACCTCATTCACTTCACTAATGTTTGAGGGTTTGAGGATCTGAGTCCTGTTAGGATATATGTTATATAAAAAAGCTATGAAATCAGACTGTAAAAATAAAGGTTGCATTTCATGTCAGAGCATGTGACAGGTCAAAGTTTTGCCCACCCTATGATATTTGTAACATGATTCTCCTGTTTGCAATAGCAGATTCAGCCTTGGGATAGCTACTGATTTTCACCAGCTGAAGGAGCATTTTGAGCTGTTTTTGTAAACAGGGTTACATTATGTACAATTTGTCAAAGATATTTTTCTCCTTAAATTGTCCTAAAATTTTAACTTAAGAAATAACTATTTTTATTTTGTAAAAATCTGTTCTGTATTTCCTAATTTGCAGTTATTTAACCTTACTTCTTACATTGTTTCTTTTTGTAATCTGTTTAACACAGCCAAAAGTAGGGAGGGCAGTAACTTCTATGCACAAAAATGAGAAACAAAAAAGGAAATGAACCAGATATCCGTTAGAGAGCTATGACTTCCCATGCATTCAGTGTGGAAAATGAAAGGCTTGAAGAAGAGAATGGAAAGGACCTTAGAGGCATTTTATAATTTTAATTAATCCTGATGAGGTTCTAGATGCTGTACAATCATTTTGGACAAAATACATACAAATGGACAAAATACATACTCAAATGGTCTGCCCTCCCAGAAGAAATGCCATGATTTTTGGTTCACAACAAAATCTCTTTGAGATTAACTAGTTACACATATTCTGTTTCAATGAACATTATGGATCATTTAGAAAGTAAAAACTTTCTCATCTGTCATTTTATTCTCAAAAAGAGTATTTATATGCTTTTTTTTTGCTTTTATCATTTTGATCATAACAGTAATTTATTATCACAGGTGCAATTTATATTATGGTTTCCATATGTTTATAGTGTGTTTAGCATTTCAAGGACTCTGGCCTGAATGTGTGCCAAAGAAAAGCAGGCTACGCACTGAAGGTGGCTAGACAAAGATAAGACGTGGAGCTGAAGAGACTGCCTATTCAGCAAGCTGCATCTAGGGTTCCCTTAATTTAAACACTTTGCCGGCATTATATGCATGCCATGATGTCCAGCCCCCATCAGGATCCATTAATGAGATGCATTCTTCACTCTCACTAGTATGTTGGGGAAGGATTAGTTCCAGGTAGGGGTACCAGCAACAATGTGTAGAAGCATATGCAAAATTAGGGTGGTGTAAGCCTCCCTCAGTTACTGGCTTTGGGGAGAGAATATGTCTACTTCATACAAATGGATTTTTTGAGAACCAAGCTGTTTCATGAGCTTGTCTGGGTTTGGTAGTGTGAAGATGCACTACAAATGTTTCCCCACGTGACAGGGATTGTGATGATGGCAGAAAAGATCCACGAGAAAGGAGGTCCATCTGATATTCTGAGTCAGAGAGACATGACAGATGCATAGGAGAGAAGTTACAGTCAGAAGAAATACATGCAAGAACAGAAATGTAAGAAAGGTTTTTTCTACCTAAATTCAATGAAAAGGAACATGTAAGGAAGAGTCTTGAGGTGAAAACTGGATTCCAGCTTGACAGCAGCAGGAATTTTTCAGGAGGTTACAGAAACTTTGTAATACTACTTTTAAGTCAAGTTTAGGGATATTAGTACTATCAGTTCCTTTCACTGTACGTTAGAATATAATAAACTCAAGTTTCCTTTGATCTTGTAAAATGTCCAGCATGAAGAGTGATTTCAGGGTTGATGACAAATTTTCTGCACCCTAGACCCCAGGGAGACAAAGAGTTTCTGTCAGAATATCAATTTCTTTCATAAAATCCTGTCATTCAATAGTAAGAAATCCCTAGAAGTGTAGGCTTCACCTTCCTTCAGCTGCAAATTTTCCAGTCTCCGATGGAAAATCAGAGCTTGAGCCCTTTTTCATAAGGCAGAGAAAAGGATGGAAGATTTCAAACTGTTTTTTTCTTCCAGATTATAGCAGAAGGAATTTTGGCCAAGGACAGGAATTAAAACACAGGTTTTGTGAATTAAATTAAAACTTAATTACATGTTGATCAAAACCACTCTTCTCTGGACCAATACAAGTTTACATTATGTTAACTTAGGCTTTTATTTTTCCCTTTTATCATTAGTGTAAAATATGTGCAAGTTAACTAAACACTCTAAAAGCACTTACAAGCAACTTTCTGATTTCAGATAGTGTTTTTCCTCTCATGACTGTTAGGGTCATTTATGTCTCTGTCCTCCAGTCCTCCATAACTTCTCCACGGTTAATGAATTATTCAATTCTACTGTTTTTTCAACCTATAATACAAAAAAAATGGAACTCAGTATTCTCAAACCCTGTACTTAAATCATTAAGTCAGTTAAAAATTAAAAACATTTAATTGATGCTCACTGTTCTTTGGCTAGTTGTGTTATGGACACATAGCCAGATCTGATCTTCACTGGAGTAAATTGAACCTGATAAAGGTTCTGAGAGCCATAGAAATCCAATATATTAATGGAATTAGATCACTGCAATTCAAAGTACACCTCAGAAGACTTTTGATGTATTTAATAATTTTTCCCAAGAAGGCAGAAACAAATTTATATAAAATCCAAGTCAGAGTAATAGAAAAGTCTCATCAAGTCCTGAGCAAGTCATTAATCCTACACATTTAATTTAGAACCCAGTATGGTGCTGCTACTCTCAGCTATCATACAAATAGAAGTGTGAGTTTCAAAGATGTTAGACTTACATGTATCACAGTTACATTCTGATCTTCAGTGAGGCCACAGCATTCAGTGTCCCTTAAATGTTTCATTTCCATTATGTAGCACGGTGGTCTAATGTTTTGTACTGGAAAGATAATGAAAACCTCAGGAGAATGAAAAGGAAATCAAAGGGAAAGGATGTGCCAAAGAGAAAAGGCAGACTGCATGATTTAAAAAAACCTTCAAAAACCTTTCTGGCTTGCTTGAAATGAAATGTCAAACACACTATTTCTAATGCTTCTGGCCCTCCTGCTGTTTCTGATTCTGATATTTCTTAAAGCTTAGGATGTCAAAAAAAAAAAACAAAAAAAGGGAAAAGGAAAAGGAAAAAGTTTAAAAATTTCATAAGCTGAAGAATATTTACGTTTGTTCTAACATGGTCATTATATAAGTGTATATAATCTTCATTAGGAAAGCATATTAACTCATACAGTACACGGACAACCAGTCTGCTAGATGTTTGAAAATCAGTTCTTGTTTGCTTAATGTGGGACCCATTTTCCAAAATCACAAAATCACATCTCCTAGCAACTGCTAGAAAGTCTAGCAACTGAAAGAGCATTTTTTCTCATTATTTTATATTTTTGAATCACCTTCATGGAGTAGATTCTTATCTGTGATTGTATAGGGAAATAAAGAGCATTTAGAGCCTCTGGAGGTGACCTTTCTTAGCTCAGTTGCATGGAACTGCATTATGTTTAGATAACTGTATGCATCTAGTATGTTGCCACAGTACTTTACTGAAACCCAGAAGTACTCAGGCATTTAAAGGGAGTATTCAAAATGGATTTAAGTCTGAAGTTCTGCATGTGCAAATCCTTTCAAAGAAGAGATTCCCGTCTGTCCTTCATGGCAAGCCAGGCAAAATCCTGGATGGAGAGAACCTTTCTTGTTGCAGCAGCTATCAAACACCCAGGAGAACTGGATGCGTTTAAGAAATGTAATGTGTACACTTGTAAAGGTGGAAGAACTGAGTAAGGTCAAGATGACCCTACCAAGCCAGAAGCTACTCTCCCAGACACAGAATTTTACAGTCACAAGGAGAACAATCTCTTCAGGTCACTGCTTGGATGTCCACATAGAAATATACTGAATCAGAAAGGGGTGGTACTTTGGGTAATAAGCAACATCTTCTCTTGAAGTTGTTCATATCCTGAAAGTATCAGAATTTTAGTACAGAATCTGATACTTGCAGGAAAAGAACAACTTCATGGCATCTTTACATTTTGTTTTTCCTGATTTTTTATTAGAGATACATCTGCCTTTTATTCATACTGATCTGATTGAACGAGTCTTTTATGCCTTATAGGATCCATAAGAAAGGAAATGACTGAATAGTGTCCCAAGTATTCCCTCAGTTTTTTAATTCAGTCCTCTTAAATATTACCTATATCTCAAATGATTCTTTGTTCAGTTGCAATCCTTGTTTTGAAAAACTGAATTTCCTTATGCAGTATATATGCTTAATTCCACCTAGGTATTTATCTATCTAAAAAAATATCAACAAAGTTATGCTTGAGGTAAAAAGTTCTAAAGGGCTTGCCAAAAAAAAATCTTATCACACATAAATATCGACAGAATAACCACCCAAGTATAAAAGTCTGACATTTCTTGTATGAGAAACATTTTGTGATTAGGTAGAGATTAAAAATTGCCAAAAAAACAAACAGAGAATAAAAGATAACTTTTAAAATATATCTAAAGAAGAGAGAAAGATGGGTCAGGACAATTTCAATATGGTTTTCAAAAAATGTTTTCATATAGACAGGCAATAAATTACTAAGAGCCTATTGTCTATTAACTCAGTAAAAGTGGGTTTGTGTCTCACAGTCTGACATTACTGTAATACTATGTACCACAGCAGAAAATAAAACTGCTCAATGAAATTTCGTGAGCAGTTTCATTATTGTGACCACTTCTATCACAAAGAATGGGTTGGCGAGTTTAATTCTGAGTGTTTGTTTTTCATCACAAAACAGAATGGGATACAGATGCTTTATCTTGTCTTCATTAATTCCCTGGAACAGAAGCACTGGCAGGCTTGAGAACATGTCTTACAGTTCTTGAAGGGATGGTAAGTAGGAAGGAGATTTTGAGCAGCCTCATAAGCAGATGATGTTTTGCTGTCTAATTGCATCTGTCTTTGCTGAGAGTCTTTGTCATTTTGAGAGACTGTTGACGCAATCATGGGGCTTTTTAAGGCAGACATTCTGTTAAAGACATGTGTTGGACTGAGAAAAAAAAAGGGTGAATATGTGCTGCCTTCTGCATCTGTACACTCAGGAGCTGCCAAGACTTCTGCACAATTTTTTCCTCCAAAACCTTGGAATGTACCTTCAGAAATCATACATCTGCATTAAAGTCTGGTAATGACTCATAGCTGTTCACTTTGTTTTCCACCAGAAGCCTGTAAGTACAGGGTCAAGAAAAAACAGATGCACAACAGAGAGAACATATAAGTCATGGAGTGAAAAAGAAACTGAAGCACTGGCATATAAAAGAGTTCAATTAAGTGTATAAATTATCAGTAGGTTTTATCTATTTCTGGAATCAGATCCAGAAAGGGAAATAGATATGGACAATGTTGCCATGCAGTCTCTTCCACAGATGTAATTATCCTGCCACCAGACATCAGGCCAGAGCCTGTATCATACCAGAGCCTCCACAATGCAGAAGCAACAGAAAATGGAGGTCCAGACATGCTTTTCAGCACCTGCTGCCTGCATTACCCAAAAATAAGGATTCAGTGGATATTCTTTAAAACATCAGTCACAACTTTTCATGCCCTGGCATGGTTAGCTTCTTGTAAATCTTGAGGTTCCAGGAGCCATTAGTCATTTACTGGTTTATCAGTGGGCTCCTGAAATTTTGTCTGACAACTCAAGGTAACAGAGGGCCTCCGTAAGCCCCACTTCCAAAAGTTTATCATCTGTTGGTAGCTGTTAGAGTTCCCACGCATGGTGCTGTCCCACCAGCCTTAGCTGATCTGGGCAAAGAAGCTGTGGCTTAACAGAGGCAAAACTGTCACAACACTGAAATTTCTCAGAAGTCATATATTTTGTCAGGCCCAGGAATCAAACCATCCAGAGTATTCTCCCAGAGTAGCTGCCTCAGGTGACTAAGAACACAACACTTTGCTCACACTGAGCATTTTTTCAACCAGTGGAAGTGGAGAGTGGCAGGCATTGGAGTGTCACCAACAAGGAATGGTCAATAGAATGAGCAGAAACAAAAATATACTGTTGGTAAAAAATGACAGAAAACCATGATCTCCAGAGGACTTCCCAGGTGAGCACTTAATACTCCAGAAGGAAATGATTGTGGTCAGCTTGCTTTCAAGGAACTTTGAACACCAAATGCAGTAACATGCAGCCAACATAGGTAGACGACTCCATGCAGAGTAAATCTTCTGAAAGACACACACTGTAAATGGAGAGACCTCAGTAGTGCCTGTTTTGATGCACCCCTGTAGAGGTGCATTACTTGCTAATGTGGCTTCATTGTCACTGAGAGCCAGGAAGGAGAAGCACAAATTAATAGCAGTAAAGACCTTTTAAAACTATTTGGAATAAAAATCAAATCTATCACTGCACTTATTAGGAATTGTGACATTAGAGATATGTGTTTCACCTTGCCTTCTGCAGTGTTTGTGTTTCACTATTTATCCCTGATAATACAATACAAAATATTTATTGCTTTGAGGCAAAAGGAAATTACCAGGCTTTCAAAGAAATTACTGTAGGAACTACTTAAATGTATCTCTGATTGAATTATGAACTGTCAAGAAAGTTTCAAGATTAAAATGGAAAAATTATCATCTCTATTAGTGTACATTGTTAACCTGCCCATTTATTAGAAAAGACAAGTGGAATTAAATAAAAATGGTTTGCCCTTGGGTGAAAATTAAAGTGACTGTTGGGAGGAATTAAAATAAAAGAAGGTGATTTTTTTTCCTTTCCCAAGATCAATTGAATTTTCTAGTGGTTCCAAGGTGCTAGACAAGTTATACCGTAAAGATCAACCATTGCTTCAGGAAGGAGAAAATTGATAGATTCATTAATTCACAAAGAAAACTCAAAATCCTCCTAAATAGTCCAAGAGGAAGCTAAAATCATCATCACTTCTAAGGCAGTATACCTCAAATTAAAACACTTATTCACAACCACACAAATTATTTGATGTATTTTAAAGCACAACTCATAAAGGGCTTTAGTATGTCTCCAGAAGCTTGTCATGCAAAATCTCTTCCATACTTTTAAAAGAAAAAAAATACAACATACCATCAAAAATGAAGCTTAATATAGATGGAATAAAAGAAGAGTTAATTTAATGGAGATAAATCTTCTGGGAAGTAATAAGATTTATTAATGCAGTAGAAATAACATTTTCTAGAAAATTATTACAAGGTTAAAGCCAATATTATCTCACTCAGGAAGTCCTTATGCCTATTGACTCCAGGGAAAATTGTGATGAGAAAGACATCCCAGGCACTTGTCCTGAATGGAATTGCCCAATATTTAAGGTTTCCAGAGTAAAGACTTTTCTACCTTTTTAAGGACAACACAGGCAGAAGTAAAGCATCTAAGTTATCATTCCAATTCCTAATCTTGATTTTCATGGCTACGTGTAAAGGCCCACTGCACAGATGATGGGTCAGGCAGAGACCTCTGATTCTAGTCCAGTCTCTCTTCTGCCACTAATTTCCAGAAATGGTGGTAAGAATGGAAGTTCTGCAGGTGGTATAGCTGTGCAAATACACCTCATGTTGAGTGCATGGAACCTGACACTGACCATTTCTAACCTGATAATTCTGTGTCAAATGAAAGAGCTGAAATACCCCAGACTAGAATAAAGCATGATCAAGAATGTTTTGCTAATGCTGGATCCTGCGTGCAAGATTCTCTTTATATAAAGAGATGAAAGAAGGTTAAAACTATTTGTTAGTGTGTTTTAATGGAAAAGTATTTCTTCAATGTTTCCATTGACAATTAGGGCTCTTAGATTTGTAAACAGAATGAAAATCCACCAAGGTAAACGGGGCTTCATGGAGTTACGGATCACTAGATGTAATGCCCATTGCAACCACTTTAAGAACCTCCCTGACAAAGAGTTAATACTTTGAGTTTGTAAAGACTTTATAAAAGGTATTAATTATTTCCTCTCTGATGATGTGCATTTAAAGCTACAATGTGGTCATTATTCACACGTATCAGGTCCAGAGTCATGATATCCCCTCTCCCAAGAAAATAGAAACTGAAGAGAAAAATCTGTTGGGTTTCACAGCTCTGGTCTTTTATCTGCACATTTAGCTCTTACTATTTAACAGAATGACAATGCTGACAAGTTTGGCGGGTGGGCTTCAATTATTCAGAAATTCAAGGTAATGCACATCAAAAGGGGATAAAATACACTAGAAGGCTATAAAGTAACTGGAGACATACAGAAAGAGAACCCCGCCATCACTCTCAATAGTACAGTGAAAACAAGTCATTGCTCACTTTGGCTAATGAAAAAAAATATTAGGTGATAT
This sequence comes from Atrichornis clamosus, assembly GCA_013400975.1. NCBI lineage: Eukaryota > Metazoa > Chordata > Aves > Passeriformes > Menuridae > Atrichornis > Atrichornis clamosus. The sequence continues at coordinate 143,777 of WBMZ01010642.1, read as the reverse complement.
ATAGAGCAAGATAAAATATCCTCAAAATATTTGTACATATTATGCCTTTTTATTATTATGGTGGAGTTTTTATGTGGCGTACTGCATTTAGTTCTGGTCGTGTATTCTCAACAAAACATAACAAAGGAGGAAAAGATGAATAGATGTAAAGATTCTGAGAGAAAAAGTTTTAGGTATCTAGTCTGGAGGTTCTTACTATGTAATCCTATAAGTTCCTGGTGTATTTGAATGAGAAAGAAAGACAAACTGAAGATCTCGAGTGAACAGATTAGCCAATCAGTCTAAATATGCATTTTCTTTTCCTGTTGACTTAGAAATTCCTGCTGTTGTAAATGTGGTTCAAACTGAAATTTGGAATCATTATGTATCCTTTGTCTGAAAGGTCCCAGAGGATTGATTTTATCTCCTTTGTAACACAAAATGAATGGGAAAGAAGTGAGAACTACCATAAATGCTCTTGTCTGTCTCTGCTGTTATTTAAATATGAACATCACCTCATAATGTTCCAAACAAGGCATCTTATGGGCTGTCTAGAGAAAGGAATATTACTTTCTCTGTGTGCTAGAATAACTCCTGGCACAAGGTGAAAACTGTACTGCTTTGCACTAATAGGGCTTGTCACATGAAGAAAGAAACAAACTCTAGTTCAGTCAGAAAAACAGCTTTAACTTCCATCTTAAACTACAGATGGAGAGAGTGCCAAAGGTATATGCTGACTCAGAGCACAATTCTATTCCTAAGCATATCCGTGCTATTGTTACTTTGAGGGGCAATGCTGCTGCTTCTGTAGAAATAACACAGCACCTCTTCTACTTTGAAAGTTTGTTTATGATGAGGTATATAAAGATAAAATATGTTTTATTTTCATCTTTTTCTTTATGTATCTGCAAATGTTGCCTGACAGCATGATCTTTTATCCTTTGCCTATATATACATAAGTGATGTTACAATCTGTTCTGTATACTGTGATTAGGATAAGTATGTGTAGAAAAACAGGGATAGAGGAGAAGATGATCTGAAAGAAGATGGACAGAGTAAGGGTTTGTTTTCTTAGTCTAACTACAGTTTTACACAAACCCCTCTTCTAGAAGAATTGCAATTCTCTGCAACTACTGGTGCATTATTTTCTACTTGCTTGAAGACAGAATCATTCACAAGACGCAAGATGGTCATTGTGTTAAGAGAAAAATATTCACGGCCTTGAAGGGCTTTCTTTTTGAGGCATCCATAAGGACAAAATCCAAAATCCCATCAAAATCTAAACTGGTGTCAAATAAACCAGAGAGAATAGAGACTAGAGTAAACTTGTAGCATGCAATTAAAACTTAAATTTAAATTCATTTTACTTTAGATGAATTACAAAAGTCATATAATCATTATCACAAAATCATATAATATTAATGTAAATAGCTAAGTTCTTTAGCCCCCAAAATATAAAAACATTGGTTTTATGAGTATGCACTATGATATTAAATTTTTATACTCTCTAATGAAAAACTTAGTCACAAGCCTGGCCAGTAAGTTAGTGTTATTGTTGTCTAGATCATGACCAAAATTAAATTATATTAAAAGAGCGAAAACCCTAACACAAGCCCATATATCTGTGTATGACTGTGGAGCCAATATCACTTGCTGTTGGATGACAGTTATTGTCATTATAACTGCAGTACCAGGGAAAAATTCTGTAAGCAAGTTCATAAAACAACTTTCTTCAAATAACTCTGTTTCTTTGTCTCCTTATTATGTAGGAACATGAAACAAAGACATGAAAGGGAGAAGATGTATTTGACAGTTACAGTAAATAACACAGTTTGTTTTCTTTATGGTCATTCTCACTGTAAATTTATCCTTTGATGTCATGCTACTAGTGACATCAGCACAGAAAATGTCTTTTTCATTTCATCATGTACTTTTTGACATTTGGGACAAAACTTATTTTGTTGTATACAAATCAGAGGGGAAAGATAAAAGTACAGTAAAGAAAAAAACCTAATGTGAATCTGCTGATAGTGTGCTTGCTCCCCTTATCGTGATCCATGCTTGAAGGAGGTGTAACACAGGGAAAAATGCCATGCTTTGACAATATATGGAAATATGGTGCCAAATACATGAAGAGCAGCCAAAAAAAGGGCTTCTTTTGTCTCATGTACAGTGACAATGTGCTTTCCACAGTGGCTCTATCTGCCACTGGAAATTTGGGAAGTTATACTGTGGGAGGCACAAGCAGAATGACTACAGAATATTAACAATTCATCTCCTAGAGGATGGGAAATAACTGTATGTTATGACCTGACCCTGAAGTTAAGAGTAACCCATGTTCTTGTCAATAGATGCCCTGGGGCAGATTAGAGTGAAGGGACACGGAATGATCGGTGTTTGTAAATATACATATGTAGGGTTTATTTTAGAACAATTTGGTTGCAATGGAAAGGAGGTATGTAGCCATTTTGGTTATTATTATAGTAATATACCAATATGGCAGCATAAAAATATTACCTAAGAAAATATATAAGGGAAAAGAAAGGGAGAAAAAGAGAGAGAAGTAGAAAAGGTGTATATAATCACCAGTCATGGATCTACAGTGAAGCTGCTGGTTGAAGTGGTGGTTTTCCTCAGGCAGGGGTGAGGAAAGAAGCTCATGAAAGACTAAGTCTGATGGGTTAATATACGCTTAGGTTCAGGTGGAAACATCCTGCTACCTCCCCTGTGTGTGGGGGATCTTTCAGTCTTCTGGCTGAAGGCCTCAGAAATGAGTCGTGGGGGGGGAGGGTTGAGGGGAGTTGAGAGTCTTTAATGGTTTATGACACCTTCTAAGACACAAGAGTTGCCTCTCATGTAAGAACAGTTGAGCCAGTGATGCCCCATCAGACCTTTTGCTGTGGGAGGGGGGAGAGTTTTACAACTGAGCAGAGGACAGTTACCATGACAAAGAGCATCCTGTCACCTTTCTGACCAGCCTCAAAGCCTGGCTTCAGCAAAGCACGCTGGTACCTCCACAAAAGGGCAAATGTTTTGAGTCATCAACCATTCTCTCCAGCCACTCAAACTGTATCCCATTCCCTAGTTCACATATTGGAAAAATTAAACAGAGCCAGTGCTGCCATGAATTGATTGGCACCAAGCAATCTGTTTCTCTCATTATGTTTCCAGCATATGGAACAGAATACTTGGTTCAGACAGGGCTTGATCATGCACTTGTTTAAGTCAGTGAGGACTCTTATGATTTCATTTAGTTTGATGTCACCTATATGTGGGATTGATGGAACAGTTACAGCAAAGCTTGTTGAGATTTTTTTAGTTTGAGACTTGTTCCTGCCTCTTATTCTTTAAATTATTATAATTTAGGGCTGAGGCTTCCAACCCCTTCAGAGGTGTGATCTGAATTATCACATACACACAAAAAAAATACTTGTGACCTTCATCCCCTCAATTTCAATGAGCAAATTGAAAATATATATCACTTCTATTTGTTCCTATTACTTCAAAATTCTCACCCTTTTCAAGGTAGGATTTTAGCTGTTGCATATTTTACTTTCCTGAATGTGTATTGTAATTAGGGTCTAATTAGATATTAAAGCAAGTTATTAAAAGTAGTTTTAAAGAAAAAATGTTGTAAATAGGTAATTTCCAGGCAAAGGTTTGATAGTTACAAATGTTAAACTGCATATATCTGATGTTCAAGCCAAGTTCTTAAGCAATGAAATGGGTCACTTATCTTTTTGCAGGTAAATCATCTGAAAATTCACCTCTAGGCCAATGAAAATGTCCATGTTATACTAATTGTTCATTCAGTAGCTCAATGTTTATTCTATAAAGCTTGAATTCTATAAAGCTTTGCCAGAAAAAAAAAAGATTACATGGTCTCATAATTCCATCAAGTGTACGTATCAAACATAGACATATTCTTCAGTAAAAGCATAATCCATCAATCTCAGAGGACTCATCACGGAATTGCTATATCAAACCTTATGAACATGGGCCAGTGGCTTGTTTATTGTCTTCAGACATTGAGTCATTTTTTAATTTCATATCTGTAAACCAGAAACTGTTTTTTAATCTGGGTATTTTTTATAATATAGTCCTAAAATCAAGATTCTCACTTGCAGATAGAATCATCATATATCAGATCACAAAAAGAATACTATTTATCAGAGAGAAGTGTCTTAAGGTGAGGAGCAGGAGGACACAGCAACTCCAAAGGATGCTGGGTCAGAAGTCCCCACAATTGCTTCAGAAAGAGAAAAGAATCCAGCAAAGTGTATTGACTAGCATTCAAATACACGTCTTATAAAATGCTTTTAATAGTTTAGGATGAAAGGCAAATATGAAAGATGAGTCACTACTAGCCTCATTTTTCCAAATCTTCATTTTAGGAGAAAAGTGTAAATAGGATTCTAATCATATATACACATATATAATTAAATATAAATATCTGCTTTTCCAAAATGAAACCATGATAAATATGTATTATGGAACTGAAAGTGCCATACACAGTTTCTATTCTCAAAGCAAAAAACTAGAATTTAGATTTGCCTCTGTGACAGAGGCACTGAATGTGTAGCTCCTGCATGAGAGAGAAGATCTTCATCTACAAGTTCACAGACAGTCAGGAATGAGACATCCCGGGCACAGATGGGGAGCAGAGGGAGCCTCAGGCTACACCAGTGATTGGAGAAATCCCAAAGAGAGCAATGATTATGGGTGGGTTTGGCCTTATAAACCCAGTAAGTATTATACTCTGCTTCATTGTTACAGCAATGTGAAATGAATACTTATTGTTAGAAGAATCTGAACTTCTAAGGCCTCTCCTAGGCAAATGAGTGGCCCAATCACTTAAAAATATGAGATTTCATGTATCAAAAGATTTAACCATTGTTACACATGAATTTTACAAAAAAAAAAATTAAAAGAAAATAGATTTTAAAAGAAAGTAAAAACTCTGAGAATGAATTTTCTTGATGGAGATTTATTTCCTCAGTTCCAGGTTACCTTTTAAACTCATTGTGTTATCTGCTCAATTAAAAGAAAGAATATTTTAGCATCTCTAAGCAAGGCCAAAATTCAAATTCAATTTCCAACCAAATTCCTGAGGAAAATGTAAATTAATCTTAAAAATGTTCTTGGTGATCCAAGTGCTGAAAATCCAAAGAGCCTTCAGGGCTCAGGCCTTACAGGATGCTCCTTGTTCAGCCTCAAGAGACTGAACAAGGGAAGAGAAAGATCCTCCTACCAACTGGGTAGCATCTTCCTTTGGAATGTTCCAGGCAGAATGGGGCACAACTGAATATGTGTGTAGACAGTGTATATAGGAATTTAGAGAATTTAGGAGATTGCTTTCAGGAAGTTAGAGAAATTTAGGAAGTTAGAGGCTAAGAATTAAGGGGAATTTGGGGAGTTAGTAACCACCATATTTAGACTTCCTAGAAGACAGATAAGTCAGGCCAGTTTTAAACTTTAAAACAAAGCATTATTAGAACATATTTGTTAATAAGATATATTATGCTAAGTTGTTATTTAAATTTTATTAAAATTATTCTTTCCATTCAAGATGCCTAAGACTTAGGACTATCAAAATATTAAACATCCAGATTTTGCAAATATTTCAACAAATAAAACCACGTTAGTAAAGAATTAGTCAAGCTTTACATAATTGCTCTTAAATTAGAATGAAAATTAATGTAAAAAAGATGTCTTTATAATATTTATATAACTAAAAACAAAAAAAAAAAGAAAGCTAAACTAGAAACATGCTGAGTGTGAGAAGAAAAATGACCTTTTATTAGCAGGTAACAGTGACTTCAAGAGAGGAGGTACCTTTTATGCAGCAGGTTTAAGCAAGGCTACAAGTCTCTGGTAAAAAAACACTAGCCAATTAGCCTTGATAATGTTTTTCTAGATGTATAAGCTTTGGCAAGAACCATTTCTCCACCTCTATTACCCACAATTTCAGCTATTTAAATTAAATGTTTTATAAATTAATTTATAGTTAACGACTGGATGTGGCCCTTAGCACTACAGTTTATTTAACAACGCAATGTTCATTCAGATGAACTTTTCCAACCTTAACAATTCTCTGATTCTATGTATCTGCTATGATAATCGGTTTTCAAGGACAGAGAAAAATATTTTATTTTGCTTTCACTTTTTGTTAAATATTGATTTAAATTTTCTTAAACTGAGGCAGTAGAAAGCAAAAATGAAATTATTTTTTGTTTAATTCAATTTAAAACAATTGTCTTTTAAAGCCATATTCTTTATGTTGTATCATTTGGGATTCAAAGACTGCAGGAAAATCTTTATCTACCAACATGGTACAGTTCCAGTCTTTTTAATTACAAAAGCTTTCCTGCCACTGTTAGATCTAATTAAATCTTCCTTTTTGTTAAATTTAAACCTAGGACCAAATTCAAGCTGACAATGCCTCTTTGATTCTTGGTCTCAAATGGGGAACATTTCATTTGTTGTGAAGCCAAAATCATGAATGAACCACAGCTTACATAATGTAAACTAAAATGAAAGAAAATAATTATCTAGGTAGTCCTTTATTTATCTTCACATTTCCTCCCTTTTCTAATTTTCATAACACCTCACATCAATAAATAAGGCAATAATTTAAGGCACACAGACAAAGGAAAGGACACAAATAACTTTTTACACTTCCAATTTGAAATGTTAACTCACTACAGCAAGAGGAAAAGTCAATCTGTGTTTAAAGTTAGAATCTGCTACAGCTCCTCACTTTTTTGTAAAACCATGTCTGCATTCTTGAAGGGAACAATTATATACGCACACTTTTTCTTTACAAAAGAAGTAGCTCAGTCTTAATGTATCCTTAACAGGTGTAGGGAAAATTGAGACAGCAAACCATTATCTGAGTGAAAGCCAGAATTATAATCTAACATTCCTACAGCAGATCTATTTCTTTCCCCAGTTCTTTCTTTTATTCATGTGGCCTTTACATCTTCACTAGTAACTATTAATCACTGCCATTTCCACTGACTTTTCCAACCTTACAGTAGCTGCTGAGAAACTTCTCTAAAAACTTCAGGACTGTTGGGAAGAGTAGCCAATCAAGCTCCTTTAGTGTACAAAAATGATGGAGAGTGACTCTTTATTTTTTCAAACCATTAGATACAACTGTAGATATCTATTTATATATAAAGTAAACCGAGTCTGTCAACCAGATTTCAGCAGGTTCTCAGAAGACAACTTGATACCTCTTTTACATGGTAAACACCAAGCCTCCAACTGGCTAAACAGAAACTATATAATTGTATTTGCTTCTAATGTAAAAGGATCTGAGTGAACGATTATCCAAAATTTCTATAGCTGGAGATTACAATAGCATGATCTTCTATTAAAAAAAACCAAAAACACCCAACCACTCCATAAATATTAACATGCTGTTTGGACATTGGTTGCTTTTATGACTGACCACTTCATAACCTTTTGCAGAATTGCAAAATATTTTCTGGTCATACTGAATTCAATCAAGAATAGCAGGTAAATTTGAAATACAGGCTTTTATTTAGGAATCAGAGCAGAAAGGGAAGGAATCAAGAAAGTACAACACAGAGAGTTTCTTCTTTCATCCACATATCCTATTCTGTATCATTAAAAGCAGTCTGAAAATAAAAATCTTGAAAAAAATTAATGCATACCTAACAATAATCATACTATCATGTCATCAAAATCACTTCTAGAAATTTCTCAGTTGAAACAGGTATATATCTGACTGAAATCCTTTTTATTTTCAACTTTCAATATTTGCACTGAATGCCAATCAGATGTAACAGAAAACTCAGTATTTGCTGCCAATTTTCCAGTACATTGTGAAGGTTCCAGAGAAATTCAAGCTTTGCTTAACTTTAAACATGATTTTCAAAATGTTCTGAAATATCCAAAACCACATCTTGGCAGATTTCACCTAATTTGAAGGGTAACCTGAGTTTCATGAATAGAACAAGAACAAGTCACTAACATGTCAAGGTTGACAAGAATGAACGCTGACAGAGGAACTTCACTTCCCCATATTATCTAAGAATTAGGAAAAAGCATATGCCCTATAGAAGAGTTATACACACCCATACAGACCCATATAATGTTTTTGAAATTTGCTGCATTTTAGAATCAAATAGGACATTGAATAATCTGAATGGCTTTTTACTTTTTTTCTCCCTGCAGTTTGCCTAAGGAAAGAACTTGTGATCATGTGGAAAGGAACTTGTATCATCACCGCAGGAGCATTTGTTTAATGGCATTCATTTACACAGAAATATGCACCCTAGTAGGAACAATTCAGAAATTCAGCAAACAGCTTGTGATTTCAAGAAACTGTTGACAATGCTCACAATTTGCAGTGGTAAAATACCTTCTGAGTAGTTTAGATTATTATTTTTTTGCATAATTGTCATACTAAATCATTCCCTACCCACTGTTCTATTTTCTGCAGTGGTCATTTCCTCATTTTTTTTCACTCACAGACAGCTTCTCATTTCACAAGTCAAAACCACTTTTTCTAAGAAGATTGTTATTAGTTGCTGTGAGAATTCAGAACAAATAATTTAACACCACAAGTTTATGTGAGCTTAGAAGATATTTAGACTCAGATGGAAAAAATCTTGACACTTATTCTCAGTCATTGTACACCCAGAGACTTATCAGTCCTGTGATGGTTAACACTACAGCGCACAGATGGACTCAGCTCCAGAAGTGTGAGGCAGGTCCTTCTATGGCAGTAAAGCCCTTTATTATGGTGGTAAAGCTCATTATGATCATATGGGATTTAGGCATCTCTAAAAGATCTTCACAGACAGCTGCACAAAAGGACACCCAAGACAGTCAGCAGGAAATGCCTAAACCATGAAAGAAAAAGCACTCTGTTGCTCCTGGACCTGGTCACTTGTCTAGAAGTCAGAATGAAGCACCTCTTTGAGAGGTCTGTTCAGGGCAAGGCGCCATTTTCCATACCCATGTTCTTAGTGTGTTTTGTTAATGACAATTGCACTCTTCCTTTTCTTCTTCCAGATGACTGTGTTGGTGTTTTCATTACAATGATGATATGAATTACATTGCCTTCTAGGAGGGCAGATACCTGGAGTTCAATTGCATTCCCAGTCAGAAAAGATCCAAAAGTACTTTTCCTGGTTTCTTAAAAGATCCAGTTCCTAAGTCATTAAGTTTTGCATCCATGTTGGAATTGGGAGTTTTGTACACCATATTGGTAGTGATGAATTCTGTTGGTCCTGGAAAGCAAAAGGAGATCTTTTAGTATGATAGTAATGAACTATGGTTCTTACTGCCATTACAGTTACAGAAGGCAGTAGCATTTAAAAGAGGTTGTTTGACCTTCTTTAAAGAAGAGAACTGCTGAACAAAATGATTAGACAAGGAAATATTGAACAGATTAACAAGACAATTTGCAATAGGAATGAAAATGTGATTTTCCTTATAATTGCTCTGGTGTCTAGACACAGTGCACACATAACCATGAGTTCAGTACATTTGTTTCTACAAAATGAAACATATCTCCAACTTGTCAAATTAGAATGGCCACAAAAAAATATTAGAGAGAGATAATTACAATTTTGTAGACTCTCTAACTATTTCAAGGCCTTAAAATATACTTTCTGACACTATCATTATATCTCGGCAGTCTACACCAGACCTGTATTAACTATCCAGTTTACTATTGTCTCTATGGGAATAATTTTACAGCTTGACTTTTTGTGGGTTTTGAGCCCAAGACGTTGTGTTTTAAAAGGATGGGACTTCTCAGTTCTCAAAGCTGTTGGGTCAGTGCTTTGCTATATGAGTTCACAAACTCATTTCTTCCCAAGGTATTTTCCTCCAGATAAATGAAGCTGATAATCTCTACCTACCTCACTGTGGTGTCATGAAGATCCACTAACATTTACACAGTGCTTGGAAAATGTAGAGCACTTTGAGCTATATTGAGATTTGGCCTATAGAGCAAAGCTGAGAAGCCTCCTCCCATCATTGTGTATGAGCTACACTGAGAACATGAACTAGAACTGGGTTCAGACAGATGTTTCCTGCCAATTTCTGGCCAAAATTGTGACACCATTTACTGCTTAAATTGTTTAACAGTCTATTTTCAGGTGGGATAGAAAATCACAGGAGTAACTTCATCATATAAATTCTCCTGTCTTTAGCACAACATTTCAGAAAGATGTGATAAAAACAAAAGCAGGACTGAAAAAAAATTACTTTTTAGAAAAACACTCCACAGAATGATGTGAGTTTAATTCTCTAGTGTTGAACAATATGCACATCACAACCTTTTTATTTTGCTCTTGTTATGAAAAGCATGTATGGCCATATGCCCAGAAGGTTTTGTTTATGTTTTATTATGTTTCTGTGGATAAACATTTGGACTACAACGGATTAAAAAGAGAATTTTAGTCCTTTTCAAAATTATACGATATTCTTCCTAATGCTACACAGAAGAAGAGTTTGTGAGTTTTTTCTCACACTTATTTCATCTGATTCTCTCTAGAGGCTCAATCCTGCTGCTTTTACACATGTTGAGTAGCTTTAAATAGATCTTTCTGAAATCAGTATGCAAAACAGTTAGAAGAAATTTCATAATTCATATTCCTGTCCCATTAAAAACACTGTAAGTAGCAAAAAAACCTATTTTTTACCTTCTAGCCTTAGAAAATAAGGAAGGGAAGAAAACCTATTCCTCTTTTCCCTACATTTTTCAAAGTCAAATATAATATTATTAGATTAAAATGACAACAAAGTAAAAATATGTTTTCTTTAACCAAAGCTCATAGAAAGTGAGATCCAAAAATTGTACCAAAATGAAGCAGTTCAAGGAGAGATTGCAAAAATGAACATGCTTCACTTAGCTGACAATACCACCCCCTGAACAATGGGCAGCACGTAATAGAGATACATACCTATTAATACATATACTTTTGTAGCACTGTTTATCAGATAACAGCCTCAAGAATAAAGTGCTTCTTCTTCCTCATAGAATCAGTGAATACTGTATGAATACTATGGAAGTCAAAGATTAATATTTCGATAAATTCTAAGCTGGTGTAGTTTATTCTGAGCCATACATTTCTTTATCTTCAATCTCAGTGTGAAAACACACAGCTATTTTTCCTATTTTCTGCAGCACTGTTGGCACATGTCATTCAATATGAAGAAACAGCAGATTTGAATAGAATATATAATGAATTTCACTCCCAGTACTGATCAGTGAGTGATGCCAAAATAGTAGTCTATTGCAATCTTCCCTAAACATAACAGAATTATAACGTACATGTAACAAATATATTTGATAAAACTTCAGAAAACCTGATGACACTGTATGTTATTTTTTTGTATTTCTATAAGACCATAATGTCAAATGTAGTATTTCTGAGATGCATATTTTAAAGATTACTTTATCTGTAGGAACAAATGTTCAGAAAAGACTATCATATAAACAAAACCACTGTACTAGGAAAGTAGATATGTATAGCTGATACTAAAAAGCTGTTTTTATACATTGTTTGGCTAACTGAGATTTTAATGATTTCCGTGACCACTACTTAGCTCAAAAGATGAGCTCCATCCTAGTTTTCTTTGTGTTTGCATATGCATATTTACAGAATTTCCACTGACTGAATTCAAATATTCTGGGGAACAAAAATATCAGTGCTGTTAAAATATATTAGGCCATTTGACAGGTTTTCCTGTCATGTAAAGATAAGACATCTCTTTAAAAAACACTGAAAATAAACCAAAAACATTTCAAATATAGACCAGACCAAAATGCCTTCTTAACTCCTGGACTTTGGAAATATTAACCACTGAAAATAATCCCTGTATTTTGCATTCCCTCCACTTTATGTTTCACCCAAATGAATTTCCCTTTGCCTATCAAAAACTATCCCCATTTTAGCACCGTAAGAGCCATTGCCCTATATGAACATCAGACATCAGATCAGTGAACTTACAGATATGTTATGCTGCTTTAGAATCATTGCACTGCATCAGAGGAAAGATTTAGTTCCAACTTACTGGATATCTATCTCATCACCTCTGACAAACCAGCCACTTGAAAAAGCCACGTATCTTGATTGCTATTGCTTAAAAGGGCTTATAGGCATTGGTCTTAGATATTTTTCAAGCTTTCTATTTGCTAAGTTCTTAACTGGACACTATTTGTTACCAGCCTTTGAACGCTGTAGTTATTAGCTTGTGAGGCATGTATTATTGGCAAACAAATGCACATAAAATGCTCTAACTAAGAAGGAAAAAAGGACTATTTTTTTTTTCTCTTTTAGGTATTTAGCAATCATTGTCCACCGGGAGAGGTAAATTTTCCGGTTTTTTGAGTTTTGAATGGTTTGAGAACAAAGCCTGTCTATCCCGTGGATCTGGAGCTCCCTCTAGTGATTCAACAAGCAGAGTGAAACCTCTTCCTGACACTTCCTTAGTAACTAAAAAATGAACACACGCATTTCTTAGCAGCCCACATCTTCAGAAATTTGAAGTAGCTTAAAATGTGAAGCCCGAACTATTATCGAGGAATATCTATTGGTTTCAGATGGGAATAGATTAAGTTGGGTAAATGTAGTCAGTCTCCACAGAAGAAAAATATAAGGAAAAGGTTATAGAAATAAAAATGGACATATAATCAAGAAATCATCAGATTTATGACAGTTAGGTGAGTGGACCAATATATTTAATAGCTTTTGTTGTTTATTGGTTGGGGGTTTTTTCTACTTTAGAGGAGATAATCAAGTACTATAATCATTAGCTGACTAAAGGTTAAATTTTCACAGACCAGAAATACCCAACAATGTTCCCAGATGTTTTCTGTAACATGGAAAAACTTTCTGATTTACTATAGCTGTCCTCTCAGTTCTTTTCCTCTTAAATCAGTTGGCTTCTTATGCAATCAAAGTCAGTGCAGCCAAATAACTAGAAAGGCTAAAATAGCTCCCAGAAGATCCATGGCACTAGGCTTGAAACCCTTGCACAGCCTGCCAGTTCTAATTCACAAACTGAAATTCATTATAATCCTCAACCATCCTCAGGGCCACATCAGCCTTCTTTATTTATTACTGTATTTTGTAATACTGAAAATTGTAGCATGCTTTTTCAAGCAAAGAAACGATCACATTCCAGAATTGGGACCTAACCAAGAAAACTTTTACTCTCTTGGTTCATCTTTAATTGTGCCATGAGTCCCTTTAGAGCAGTGAGAGGAACACACACTACTGACAGTTGCATGACCAGGATCTCAATTGCACCTGGAGATGTGGTTCTCTAGGAAGTAATGATTCTTGCAGCTGAATCCACACTAAAAAAGCTTTTGTCAAACATTGTCATGGGACTTCCCCACAGATACAGAAATCTGACTAGAAAAAATTACAAGTTCTTATCATAAAAATTTCTAGGGAAGAACAGCATAGCCATCTCAATCTGAGTATTGGGACAAGAGAATGATTTCTGTCATAGGATTTCAGACTTTCAGAGGAAAAATGCTTTTCCAACACATAAAAGGCTTCTTCAATGCAACACACTCCAAAAAGCTCTAATAATTAAAGCATTTTTAAAATTAGAAAATAGACATTTTACTAGTGACACCCATACAATAGGCAACCTAACATAAATTTAATTTTGCAGTTTCTATTTAGAATAAAAGACATCTGCTGTGATTCCCATTCAGTCTCATAACAATTCAGTATAGCTATATAATAGAGGGCATTGCCTAACATTGTATAAATAACACCTTACAGGACATATAGGATGCTTTAAACTGCACTAGAGGATAATTTCAGGGGAATAACACTGGCTATTCAGCACAGTAAATTGTCTATCTAACTGATCAACGGCCTTGAAATGGCCTTTCTTCTGTATCTTTTGTGTTTAACTTTTCAACACAGAGGTGCCTGAATTATTTAAAATCTTACATAATCCAGGCATATTTCAAAAAGTAAACCTATTTAAGACGAAACACCATATAAATCAAAATAATTCTCCAATATATCAATCTATGCAAATGACACCCCTGAAAATCTCAGGAAACTGTGCCAGGTATTTAATGGCTCTGAAGTAGGTTTGTTCTTTGGTAGTGTAACTGATGGTGTATAATTTTTAAATGGTCATTAGTAATAATACAGGAAGCAGGAAAAGTTCTGGATTCTGGATAAATCCTAGCATAAAAGACACTGTTTTTGAAATTGTACACTTTGGACATACTGAAGAAGTAGAGCTATTCAGCATCAGAATAACACTGCTGTGTCTCAACTAGCAGAAAACTCTGTGAGAGGCTGAAATGATTAATGGCTTAAACATTGTTAGGATCATCAGAGGACTTTTGTCCATGGTAGCAAACAGTGCAAAGAAGCAACTGCTCATCTGTGACCACCAAAGACCGTCCCTCCCTGAATTTGCATTCTAGGATAGGTCATAACACACTGTTGTGAAGTAACCTTGGCTCTTTCCACAGGGAAACCTCTTGCACTCACAATGCATCTGGAACCATGGCCATAACAGCACCCCAAACACCACTTAATCCAGGTCTGTGGAGCACAGGACCACCACACACAGGCCGCTCTGGAAGCACTGCAGCAGTCCTGAATTGTCTGCAGTTTCTTTTTTTGCATGGAAATAACTTCTCTTTAAGAATGATCATTAGAGTGTGTTCTGCAGAACCAGTTTGCGGTGCTCACAGTCTTTGAGGCTTTCTCAGGAAAGTTACAGCATGCTGGTTCATGTCACAAACAGAGTGGCAGAAGCACTCAGGCTAAAGACTACCTGCTTTAATGAGTCCTTGTGGCAAAGCAGTCTTGGATGTGCTCTCAGCTGACCTAAAGGAGCCTCACTCTGGCTGATCTGAAGGGCAACACTCAGAGCATACTTGTCTCTGGAGAAGCCAAAACAGAACTATATAGTATCTTGTCTTTTACAGCAGTGCAGAATGGATTGGCTATGTTCAGGTTTCATAGTTTTTTTGTATTATTTATTCTTTTTTTTACATTATGTGTTAAAGCTCCCATGACAATTTGAGTATTTTATTTCAAGTAATCAAAACAAATGTCTTCATATAGTTCACAAGAGAATATTGCCTCATAATTGCAGTGTGCTATAAAGTACAGCAGATATGGAAGCTAGAGGATGACATAAAATCATTGTTGATAAACTTTGCAAATGATACAAGTTTGTTGGAGGATTAAATAATGAGGAAGACAAACTACTGCTTCAGAAAACTGCATTGGCTAATTAAATATTTATAACTCCCTGAAAGTTTTAATACTGCTGGCATCAAGACTAGAAGTTTGTAAGTCAGAGACTACTGATATGTGACATCATATCCCCACTTCAGTGTGAATTCTGAGTGTAATTAAAAGGAACAAGTAAGGCCTTTCAGATTGAAAAATTACAAAAAGGAGCACATCCAGAACTGGACTGTGCAGGAGATAAATACCCAGTTCTTTTGACTGGGTGTTGAAACCACAGACTTCTAGTGTTTGTATTGATCTGGCAGAGCTGTCCTCAGCTTCTGGATTTCTGGGATGTTCACCTCTCACCCCTATCCTTGCACTCATAGACCTGATTTCCTGTCACTGTTCCTTCCTTCCTCTCACTAGAGCTGACTGAGCTGTATCCTTCTCTTTGGCTTGTCAGAAAACTTTTCCTCTGCCATACCTTAATTTTTTTGCACAAGGAAAGCACAAGCACGTGCTCAGTTTGCTTTCTGGAAACTCCCACACATGAGATAGAAAGGAGAGAAAATACCCTCTTAACAACATCCTGCTGAGGACCCTTGTCCAGAATAAGGTAATTCTGAAACACCAGCCCACTCTCAAAAAGACTGCAGAAAAGTAAAATATGACCTGGTGCAGTACACCAGGAAGGAAGCAGTTGATCTCACAATGAATTAAGGACATAAAAATACAAATAAGAATTCAAAAGAGAGACATAAAAACGGCCCAAGCAGGAAGCGAACCTTTTTAAAGTAGGGATTAAAGAACTCACCCAGTTTAACAAGAGACTCTGAAGGCACAACTAGGTGACTGCACTTACATACAGAAAGGCTTGTAGGGATGGGACCTTTTTCCACCTTGCTAACAAAGCTGTATGCAGCCCTGCAGAATACAGCTAAAAGTCAGACTATTTCAATTTTGCAGCAAAAAACAATTTGAGAGATGTGAGGCAGTCTAACATCGTAACAGCTTTACCCAGAGAGAGACACTAGGCTCTGCATGCTTGTACCCTTTAATATTTTTTCAGTCTCAGTGTCTGGGATTCATTTGGATTGTCATAGTGGTCCCCACAGAGTGTATGTGTACATCAATGTTTCTGTTTCTTTCCTGGCCCACAGGAAGAGCCAGATTCCCTGCATCACCTCAGAAATCTGATAGCATTGGCAGCTGCATGTTACGAACAGCATGTTCAGACTAAGCCCCAGGTCTCTTGGCTCATGTCCTGAAATGGTCAAAGTCTTATGCTGCTTTCCAAGCGTATTTTCAGGGTAATTTTTACCTTCAACTGAAGAGTCAACCACTGTCCAACAAAGGAATACTGACAGGAGCCAGAAGGAACAATTCTAAAAATGATATTTCTCATCAGAATCTGGGTTTCAAATATAGCTGTTAATAAAGTAAAATACTGATCCATGTTATACTTAAAAGGACTTTTATGTAATCAAGGAGGTTTCAGTAAGCTAGCATATTAATTTCAGCTTAACCTCAAGTGTATTCTTAAGATCTTTCCTAAATGAAGACAGATGAAAATATATAGTTACTAGCATTGATTAAGTAGCATGAAAAGTGTGATCTAGCCCTCTGTATGCCACCATTGATCATATATGTCTTGTTTCTTACATGCCATGATTTTTTATTATAATTTATATCCTCTTTGCAACTGGGGTGCTCAACAAGAGTCCTCTTTTTAAAAAATCCAATTTGCCAGCTGTTCCAATGAAGTTAATTTTATCAGAGACACTGCAGCTATTTTTTATAATAAAAGTGCAACAAAACCATATTATCAGAACACTTGCTATTAGGCAAGGGCTCTGAGGACAGCTGGAGCCTCCTTCCAGTTTTAACAACAAAAAATGAACATATTTTCAAAATCACAAAGCCATTCCTAAATAACAGGGAATTAATTCCCATTTTTCATCTCCCAACACCTTGCTTTATATGAAACTTCTCCTGTAGCTTCTGAATATGAAAGTACTCACTTTTCCCTACTTATTGCCATAATTTTAAATATTAAACTTCTTTTTTTATTTTTTTTTAAATAGTTAAATCAAAAAATTAATTGGAGAACCTTCAGATAAGGATCAAAAAGTCAGCAAGCTTATCTGAAGGAAAATTTTGAACCTTCAAGGGTTCATCTGAAACCAGCCAAGTCTTTTTTGTTGCATAACAGTAATACCAAAAAATTGATACCTCCCTTAAAACAGGCTATGGAAGGGCATAGTCATTGGCATTTGAAATATCAAATTTTGACATAGTGATCCAAATACATTGCGTAATGAGGATCCAGCAAAAATTCTACTGTTTCTTAACATTATGCTATTAAAAAAAAAAAAAACCTCAGATAAAACATCTGAGGTTTGTTTTATTTGGGATGCGCTGTGTGGAATTTCAATCCATAAGGACAAGAATCAGAAGACGTGGTGAGGGGAGGGAATAAATACTGAAAAAAAACACTATTAGATATTAACAAAATATAAAACACACCCTACCTCAGTAACAATGTTTTTGCATGGTATCCCTTAAATGCTATCAGTTTTATGAAGTACAAGTCTGTAGTAAAATGGACCAGCGAAATCACCAAGAAATATAAAGTCCCTAAACATATGGTTGTTACACAAGTTGTTTTTAGCTAAATAGCAATGGAACAAGGAGAAGCACCAAGATTCATCAGGGAAAAAGAGTGGAAACATTTCCTGCATTTACCAGTATCAACTGGGAGTGTGATTTATTTCCCAACAGGTAAGTGTTTAGAAAAAGGATAAAGCACAAGTCAAAATAAGAAAAAAGAAAATACAAAGTACTGCTGAAATAAATTTTAAATATATTAACTCTATATGTAACACAATTATGCAGTAGCAAGCCTACTATCATATCAGAACAACTCATCTTTCTATGGAAAACTATTCTGACATGATGGCTTTCCTGACAAGAACAATTTTGTCACTAAATTTAACAAGATGAGCACTTCATCCTGTAGATGATCTGAGTTTTGAGGTCAGGTTTGACTGCTCTGAGAGTCAAAGCACCAAATTAGCAAGAAACACATACCTAAAGTCTGACAGAATTTTCATGTTTAGTTTTCTGTTAAATCTCTGCACTTTGGCAGATCATGACTTCTATTGGAACTGATGTTTAAATTCTCTTCTGGTGCACAGGTGCCTGATCTAATCCATGCAGAGATTACGGAAAAATCATAATTACAAGGTTTTGCCCAAGATTTTGCTTATAAATTCAAGTGGAAACATGAAAACTCCATAAGCAGTAAAGTGTCAGCTTGGCAACTCCAGACGTAACTAAACTATTTATCAAATTCATTTTGACTATGTGTATCTCCAATTCAAAAATTTGAAGTAGACAGGCACCATTAAAGTACAACATAGAAAATATCATCAGTGTTATCTCAAAGCATTAGTGGCATAGTCATATTTGGGTTCCTGATGAAGTGTCAAAGTTTCTTTTAGTTCTGGATCATAGATTTAAATTATAGTAAAAATTAAGTTTTACTCATTTCTTAAGGAACACAAAAACCTTCTTGAAAAGCTATTTTCTCTTCTTCACTCTATACTTTAGATCACCACCTTTCCCACCAGCAAACATTATACTGGAAAAGAAAGATTTTTTTAATTCTTAGAATGCTCCAATATAATCTGCCTGCACTGTTTTTTCTAATCATTTCCTTTCTAGCTCATTAGTGCACTTGATATAGAGGTGATCTTGTAAAAAACATAATAATGTTATCAATGAGGTCACCTTTTCACAAGCATTGTCTTCTTAATAAAATGAGTTTTAAAGATTTTATAAGCTGGTCAAATCACTCAGTGGACATTCTTAATTTAACTTTTAATTCAAGATGGTATAACAAACATTCTTACTGCAAAAAACTAAAGTGGTTAAAATGGAGTCGTCTACAAAGTTGAATCAACTTGTCTGAGCCAAGTAGACTTGAGCATTCAAGGCAAAATTTTTCAGGTCAAGGCAAATCCAGATGGCTCACCTGAAACTGCTGGTGAAGGTGAAGTGAGACAACAGATTTAGGCCTGCTGAACTTGGGGCTGGTAGACAAGCATATACAAAAAGTTATTCTACCCCCTCCTTTCCAATGAAAATCTTGCAATTTATTGGAGAACAAATGTCTGGGGAATTCTTGTGCTGGACACAACTGGGACCATGGTACCAAATAAGCTTGGGCAAGTCTGTTCTTTCGAATTTTCTTAAACTTTTTAATATATGTTTATAGCTTGGACAGTACAACTTATTGAGGAAACTAATCTCAGTTTAATCTTTGACTAGTTATATTGTCAGTTTGTTTTAAACATGCTGCCCAATAATTACAGTCAATGTCCTCTTTTTCTTTCACTGTGGTAATTACTGAATGAATTGTATTTCTATCTTTATATAAATATCCATTTTATTGATATTTTAATAAATTTTCCCCAATTTCGAAAATCTTTTATCTAATCAGCTTTTTTACAGAAGCTTTTCCATGTTACTTTTTTGGCCTCTCTTAGTACTTTTTCTATTTATACTCTGTCCCTTTGAGATATGATGAACAGAAATGAAAATAATGTTTAAGCAGCAGCAGGGACATCCTGGATGTGTGCAGCCTTGGATATGTAATGTTGCTTTCTGACTTATTCTGTTCTTTTCCAAACAGTACCTAAAATTCTGTTTAGATTTTTTAATCTACTTATTTTACTGATAGTTACCTCCGGTAAAGTAAGAGAGGAGGATAAGGGAGGGAGAAGATGGTTTTGATGAAACATTCCTCAAGCCTGTGTCAGCAAGTAATAATAGGTTGTGATGAGTAGTTCCTGCCAAAAGCTAAGGCCACAATGAGGATTATTAATTTAATAGAACATATGTATAGCTAATACTTGTTACGATATGTAATTTGCAGATTGAAAAAAGGCTTCCAAATGTAATAAGGCAGAAAGTGCTTTAAATAGCCAAGTTAATTTTTGCCTCTACTGCTAGATAAGATATCAATGCTCTGTTTCAGTGAGCTCAGATATGAGAATTAAGGATGGAGAAGGAAAGGGAGAAGCATTTATTTTGAACCTAGAATGTACAAAAATTATTTAGAGGGCATTAACAGGAAAGTAATGCCTATAGGGAGATGATAATCCCACCTCTCTTTAACTGGGTGAAGGATTGGGGTTAGCTGCTGAGAGGAAACAGAGAAGGGGTATTATTCTTTGAACGCTAAGGTCCCATATTTTTAATGAAATTTAGCATAATGTCACTAAAATAGAATGTTTTGTTCTACACTAACTTTTCCCAACTCTTTAAATGAAATGCCTGACTTAAAGCTCTGCTTGATAAAGGGTGTCCTTTTTATCATTCTGCCTGCTCAGTGACATTGCAGTATACGTAGTGATATGAAGATATCAGATTGTGGGTGAAACAGAGATTTCAGAGACAACAGTACAGATTTGTGTCTATGATGGATTTGTGAGAGGTAGGACTTATGGATGGGTCATATCAAACTGCAAAGATTTGCACTTCTGGGTGCTGGGTTTTATGATAAACTTTCCTCTTGTATTTACTCACCAGCAACCTTTCCGCAAGCCCACACAGCATCACATTTTCCTCTGCTTTGAAAGCCCTTCACAGGTTGTCACTTTGTAGGCAGAGTTCCATTCACAACATACCTGCAATATTCAATGTTGTTAAATTGTTAAATCTTCACTATTTTCCACTTTTTTCCAAGTGTTGGCTTGTTTCTGGGGTGAGTAATCTTGCTTTGATACACACAGGGCACCTCATGTTGGGGTATTATTGTTATTCTTAAATTGGATGCATGGTCTTATTTATGTCAGAACTGTTTCATCAGTCATTTTGTATTTATTCAAAGATATATCTGGTTTGATAAAGACTTTTACAATGTGTATGTGCATATGTGACTACATCATCCTAGTTCCCTTTATTCAGATCAGTTACTTCAAAAATAGTCCCCCTCAAAAATTGAAGTTTAAAATATGACAAAATGGACGACACTTGGAAAGTCTCTGTTCATTTCAGGTACCTGTACAGGGAGTCAAAAGTCAGAAGTCCAGTAATGAGAATCCCATCCTTAAATCTCTTTTCTCATGGGTGAGCTTTTGAGAATGGGAACTATCTTTTTTTTTCAGCATATGTATGCACACGAACACTCACAGGCAGCAAAGAATATCATAAAAATAATAGCAGAATGCTATCTTGGTTTTAGATTATTTTTTTCTTAGAGTCTTAATAGCTTCCATTCTTATCAATTTCTGTAGTGTAGCATAAGCCAACAGGTCCAATTCCATTCTAGTTGCTCTCATAACCAAAACTGCAACATACTTAACTAACAAAAATGCATTTCTTGTAAGCAGTTGTATGCTGTGTTTGAAAGCCACTCATACCCTTTGTCACAGCTGCAATCATTGTAATTATGTTGTTAGTGCATTAGTTGGCTTCCATCTGGAGCACAGTGTTTGTTCTCAATAGATGTCGTATGCTTGAAAGGCACCACTTAACTATGAATCACCCTTTATTGATGTAATCATTCTTACTTTATGAACACAGATAATTAATATAAAGCTTCTCTGGATGTAGCATTGGCAATCTCACTTTGACAGAATTTTTTTTTAAACATCTTTCCAAAACACTCATTTCATGTCTTCTCTTTCTGCACTTTTCCAGTACCATTCCATTTAACTTTCTCAGATGAAACCAGGAAACATAAGTTCTTAATTGCTTTTATCAGTTCTTATGGAAAAGTTTGTGTTCTTTATAGTGACCAGAATGAACATCTTCCTCTTTGACTGTTAAATGTCCAAGGAGGTCCTTATTTTGAATGCCACAATTACATCTATTTTTTGAGACTGTTCCCCTCTTTCTTAGCTCAAAATCAGAGCTGACATAGTTGCAATTCCCTTAATGTTGCGCACTACATTTAGAATTTAGCACAGCCTATAATCTGTCCTCCGGAGAGAATACCTCTTTCTCACTCTAGGAAAGCAAACCTGTCATAATGATAAAAATAGATCTATTGACCTCTGAGTGCAAGCAGCATCTTAGTACTTGGAAACTTGTGTCCTGCACTGTTTGAA
Organism: Atrichornis clamosus; assembly: GCA_013400975.1. NCBI lineage: Eukaryota > Metazoa > Chordata > Aves > Passeriformes > Menuridae > Atrichornis > Atrichornis clamosus. The sequence continues at coordinate 121,462 of WBMZ01010642.1, read as the reverse complement.
AACAACATTAATAACTTCCAAGCCTGGTGCAGAAAGCCAAGTGTCTAGAGGCTCCACGGCAAAAAGGAAGGCAAACTGCTGGGTGGGTTAGGGATAGTGGCTACCCCATGTCAGGGGATAACTAATTATGTAACTGAGATAAGTAATTTTTACCAATTCATTATTTAATAGGACTGGCCAGTAAACTGTTAGCACATTGGTTTTAACACCTACTAACCAAGTTAGCATTTTTGAAAGCCTTATACCCTCAGCATATTTTTTAAAAATTCTGGAAAGAAAGAAGATATAACACAGAGTTTAACCCTGTCTGGTTCTGATTTGAGTCTATGACAGATGTGAACTCTTTCTTCTTGAATGTAAGTTGAGCCAGCTGACACTAGAGGTGAAATGCAGCCAAACTACCTGCCTACTCCGTTGGTTAGCTCTTCTCCTCACATCTCCTTTCTTGCTTCCATATTTATTGCTTCACATCTGAATCAGAGCCACCGGTTCTTAGGGCAGGAACCTTGTACTTTTCATCTGTTTCATAAAGCACTTAGACAATTCTGGGAACTCATTAAATAGTAATAAAACATATTTAACAATAAAATATCATGGATCAATAAATTTAGGTTATGCAAGGATCAGAACATATCCTCATTTTTATCTATGGAGTTTGCCTGTTGTCAGCAATTTTGCTGTGAGTTTGGGCTTAGATTTTCATGTTTGGGCTCAACTTTGTTATCATCACTGTAGTAAAGTAAAAGAAGAAGGAGACCGAATTTTCAAAGTTAGTTGCCTTTCTCTAGTTGGCAAACAGTCCAAATCGTTTTGCTATTGTTACAAAAGAAACCAAAAAAAATGAGTGAAAAGAGTAGAGCAGCATTCTACAACAATCATAATCCACACAGAAAAAAATGAGAAAAGAAAGCCCCCAAAATAATATTTACCTCCTGTTTTCCTCAGCTCAATTCTCCAAAGACACAACAGCAACCTATCCTTTAATTTAATATGTATAAAGTGCTTGCAGCTGATTTTTTTAACTTGTTTTCACAGAATAACAGAATATTCTGAGCTGGAAGGCATCCACAAGGATCATTTTGTTTGTCCATTTGAGATTAGTATTAACATTTTATCCTCTTCAAATAAAGTAATATTCATCCCTGGTGACTCATCCTTAAATCCAGTGCTGTGACAAGTGAAGTCATTACAGTATATGAGACGTATTTCCTCCCACAGCTTCTGTGTTCCACAGACTTAATTTAATTTGCAATGTCTTCTGATTTCCCATGGTCTCATTTCTGTCCTTCTTCCCTAGCCTGCAACCTGCCATTAAATCACCTTTTCTTCCTTTATATCCTTGCTAAAATGTATGTTTTCCTTCCTAGACTACCACATAAACCTAAATTATCTTGTCTACACTTCAAATGACCTCACTGTGCATCATTTCAAATTTTTCATCTGTCAGAGCCTCTCAGCTTTCAGGTCTTTCTATTCTCCTGTTCAGAAGTGACTGGCTATTCCTTTTTTTTTCCCTTTTGTTTCCCTGTATATCTTCTATACAACCTCTTGCCAGTCACATGGCAGCCTCAGTTCCTGGACCAGGCTCTCCTTTACTTCCCACTAAGCAGATTTGTTTCAATTTGGTCTTCATGCAGTTACCCTTCAATCACCAGCCTCCATCCACCTCCCAGTGGTCCTACTCTGATGAGACATGATCAAAAGCTAAAAAAGCAAGATATCCAGAATTAGCAGGATCACTGTTAAAATGCGAGGGAAGAGGAAGATGTTGATTTTTAACAAATTCCTGGAGTTCAAATATTTGATAAGATTAGAGGGGAAGGGAAGGAAGGAAGGAAGGAAGGAAGGAAGGAAGGAAGGAAGGAAGGAAGGAAAATTCATTTATTCACTTACAAAGAGAATTCTAGCCTAGAAAGAGTTAAACAAAAACTGATGTCCTAACCAAATAAAAAGAGTAAATGCATTGAATGAAAATCACAGACAACCTGCTAGAAAACAAAGAGTGTATTTTAAAAAGGAAGGGTAAAAATGTATGAAAACAGTAAAATTATGTAAGGGAAGTTTGGGAATAAATATTCTAAGACTTGTACAATTTCACACAGGTAGAAGCAAGGTATGAGACGAACACATTGATGTCATGTTTGTAAAAAAGTTTGCTCCTTATTCCTTTTTGTTATTATATTATTTCACTATCTAGATTCTTCACTCTGTATACATTCCTTGTTGGTTTGATTGTTTTTTGAGAAGGCTCTGGTATTTTTTAATTTCTCTACTGGAATTCAAAGACAGATCAGGTCAAACAGTGTTCCTAGTCACAGTCGTGGAACACCTCTAAAATAACTGTAAAGTAGAATTTTCCTCATCTCATGCAATTCTATTTGGCGTCTTCAGGATACATTGAAGACCATATACTCATTCCTCTGAGTGTTGATGTTTCATTGTAACTGTAATTCATTTGAAACATCTGTCCTGCCATCTGTGATTGCAAAGTGGTTCAGCCTCCATGTCAGTTTTGTATATTTTGATTTCTGGAGTTATATTCTGATGAGTCAAAATACAATTATTTCAAGGAATTATTCAAGTTTTATGAAGTGTTGCCAGCCCATGTTAAAGAGAAAAAAAAATCCCGAAGGAAGATTTCATTCATTAATTAAGTAACTTGCATGCAAAGAAAAAATATGCTCATATAGAATTCATCTCCTATTCCTGATTGCACAAATTAGCACCCAATAATAATATGGGCAATAAAACAACAGTTTAAAATTAATTCTGTATCCTCAAGGTATTTCTACCCTAAAAAACCCAAACAAACAAATTTAAAAGTAGTAGTTCCAGGAAGTAAGATGAAGACTGAAGGGATGGTTACAGTTAAATGGAAAAATGGTCACCAAAAACCCGATTGCCCAAAGGAAAATCTTGACACAATTTAAGAGCAAAGTAAAGTTCAGAATTCGAAGTTGAAACACATAATTTTGCTATGGGAAATTGATGACACATTAAAATGAAAGAACTTAAAAATGTGTAATTAGTAGCAATCATGAATTTCCATTAATAATAAAGCACTTTCTTCTGAGAATAATGTACATTCATTTAATGAAAAATATAAATTATCTTTAATCATTCATTTTTTGTCTGTATGCATTTTTAATATTAGCAAGTTTTGCATTAGTTTTAGAGTGGAGCCTCATTTTAACAGGAATATCAGCCGTTTCCAGTCCAACATTAAAATGCAGGAGAAAGAAATCTAGGGGATATAAACACACTTTGAAAAGCTATTTCCACAAACACATGCTGAAAGTACTTTACTAGTGATTTTAGAGTCATTTGTTGTGTTCTTTAATTGTAAGATTAACCCAGCTTTCAGAAGGGAATATTTTTAACTTCTAGTTTTCTAAGAAGAAAGAGAAAAAGAGTAACCTAATGTACTATAAGTGGGTGTAATTCTGCAGATATGCACCATATTTTTATTTGGCAAATCCAAGCTTTTGTCTACTCTGTTGCTTCCCTGTAGCAGTCAAGGATTTAAGCACATGTAACATAGAAGGTTTAATTTAGTAAAATTTTGCCATTTCAAAACTGTATAGTTAAATGTTTAACTAGAAGTGTTTGGGGAACAGATGGACTATTTAATTGTTGGGTTTTTTAAAAGTCCTTAAACAAATAAACAACCTATTTGAATGCAGTTTTTCTTGAAATATTCTCAAGGGTATAACTCTTAATGTATGAATAAATGTGTTTACAACTCCATTTTTACTGCTTAGGTAATCTTACAAGCAATTGAAAGAAAATATAAATATCACTGCATTTAACATGTTTCTTTTATGTTACAAGTAGTAAAAGAATAAAAATCTTAATATCTTACATATTTGTGACAGGTGTATATGCTCCTTGCAAGAAACACTCTGGGCTCTATAGGAATACAAAACCCCCCATGTACCCTGCTGCAATAAGAAAATACAGTAGAAAAGAAGAGGAACATAGAGGAAAAGATCCTACTAGCAACAAAAAGGCTGTTTCTCTCACAGAGGTACCAAGGCTTACTGGAATGTAGCTCTGAACATCAACCATGAGACTGAAATGGAACACTGCATCTAATTAAATCCAATGTAGATATACTTTCTGAGGTGTTTTCATCTGTGTCATGGCTATAAACTAGGCTAGAAGCAGATCTGGATTAAGCCTTGATGGGCAGTACCAAATCTCTGTAGCATTTTCACAAAACATTTACTCCAGGGACTGCAATGCACCTGTAAAAATCTTTGGATATGTTTTATATGGACCTCAACCTCACCCCTGCAATTAATTCAGGCAAAAATAGAGCAAGATGAAGTTTAGACTGAATAGGGAAGGAGACCACTTTATGTGCATGAAAAGTACCAGATTCTTCAACAAAAGAGATCAGATTTGTATGAGTAACTTTTCTACAACATCCTTCAAAATGACCCATAACATTTTGACAGGAATAGAGCAGTATCTGCTCTGGGGGATGCAGCCCAGCAATCACTGATATTTATAGTGTGAGATAGGTCAAGAAATGTCATTGTGTTGTAGGTGAGTTACCTCCTATTACCAATTTAGTTGCCTCTTTCATAGTCAGCTGCTCACTTTCTAGCTCAGAGAAAAGAACCCTTGGGCTTCTGGGCCACTTTCAATATGTTTATTTTCTTTTTTTTTCCCAAAATATTTGTTAGATTTTTTCATTTTTATTTGAAAAATATTTCAAACAATTTTATCAAGAAAATGGACTCATTTTGACAGGGAAGCTGTTCTCAGAGGTATAAACATGCTCAGATGAAATAAATTTTATAACCTGTTTCTTTCTATGCTCATTCGTGAAGTTCCTGCAGTCAACTTTTAGAATATTATTCAACCAGTGACTAGTTTTATATGATGCTAAAGCAAAAACATAAACTATTCTAAATGGCCTGATATGTCTGTGGAAACAGAGCAGGATATTTTTAAATTTTTTTTTTAATTGCAATCAGTCTTTGAATAGGTCTTTGATGTTATTCCTCTGATTATGAGTGTTCAAAATAATTTAAGCACCTTTAAGGTCACAAAGTTCCAAACAGCCTTTTCCTGCTTAGGGCTGCATCTATATTCTCTGGGTTGGGCAGAAGTGAACTCAAGCTCACCACCTCTTTATCCCACGTGTTTTCATCATGACAGCATTTTCAGCAGAGCTGTCTCTCCCGCAGACACCCTGAATCAAGCCTGTTCTAAAATGAGTCCCTTATTAAGGTCAGCTTCACACTCAACACAACACCTTTGCTGCACTAGCAGACCTCCTCCAGCTGCTGGGAAACCAGGCAAGGGCCTAACCAGGAGCAAAACCAACCTGTGAGGGTGGAGACAAAGCCACAGGAGACAGTCAGCTGAGCACTTCCTTGGCATATATGCTATCCCTGGCACCAACTTCACTCTCCCGGCAGGAAGAGTATGTACTTCATGAAAACCATATCTTTGACAAGGTCAGCTGCCTCCTATTTCTTCTCACCTCACACTTGTCCATAGGGCAAAAGTTCCATGGAATGAGACTGGAACATCACTAGGTCCCAGGGAGAAGAGATCAGCACCTCCCTCTCCCCTTCACCTCCTCATGAAACTGTAGGGAGTATGACATCTCTCCTCAGTGTCTTTTACTCCAAACCAGACAAGCCCAAGGCCCTCAGCTCCTCACAGGATATGTCTTCTTCCTTCTGCCTCCTTCATGTTTTCTTCGTGTGCACTCTGCTATAAAAAGATGGCAAATCAAGCTGATCTCCCAAAGAATTTACACGGGCTAACCAGGTGACATCCTCCAATGACCATAATTTCTTTTCCTTGAAGAAGAGATCTATAGGATCATATTCACCTAACTTAATATCTGCAGCGCAAATAGCTACCTTTACCTTAGGATGCTCCTATAATTAACATAACAAAACAGGCCTATCTTCAATACAACTTGTACAATCTGTTTTGCACATCAATATTAAGAGAATAAACATGTTTTAAAGTGTTTATTTCTATCCACTGAGTTTAAAATCTACTCAATTAATGTACTTACCTGTCAAAGCCTGAAATGTACCTCTTTCTTATGTCTCTGCTTCTACATTGCCTAAATCAGTTGCTTTTAATGCCTGGTGTGCAGCAAGAACATCGTGTTACCAACATGTTGCCAACACTACACTTTGAGGCTGTATCGAAAAGGTGCTCCGTTGACTCCACATGGGAAACAGTCACCAGCTAGACTGTGCACACTTGCCAGAGTTCAAATTGGAATGAGCAGGAAAAGCCAGGTAACCAGAGCTCCGTCTTTGGTTTTTCTGATTGCCAACCCATTCCTGTTTCTTTAGCACTCTAAGAGACAGTGACTAACTGCTTTTAGGTGAGCTACTTCCTATCAGTACCTGTGCTACTCAGCCTGTTATATTTCAGGTGTGCCTTTTATCCTTTATTTAGTTAATATTTATTAATATATGTCTCTGTTGTCAGACCTGTTTATTTTTCATCTTTCCTTTTTTTCCGGTAGATGTGCTTGGTAGACTATCTTAAAACAAAGTTGTAAAGTGTCTAAATTTTCTTTCATTAGAACTGTTGAGATCTAGGTAAGAACCAGCTCAGCAGTGGAAGTGAGGATGAGTGTAGAACACAGACCAGTCAAGTTTCTTCAAACAGAATAAAAAACACTGTGGAAAAAAAAAAAAGAGAAATCTACCCACAAATGAGTGATAAAGTCACCATGTCTATCTCACCACCTAATTGTGGGAAAGCATTAACCTCCTTACTCATTTTCCTCAACCTCCATGGAAGCTCAGGTTAACACCAAGACAGCTTCATTCGCCACCGTCCAACATCAGCCCCAAGAGGTGGCTCAAAGACAGCATCAGCAGTTCTGTTACTCACTGCAATTCGGGCCAAGTCAACCCCTAGGAGGATGCTGCCTACCTCACTTTCCTTGGGGCTTTGTGAACTCTTCCTGCTTCCACTATTTCTACAAATCTTGTAGAAACTTTGCCTCAGACCAATCACTGACCGAGACTTTCACAGAGGAGCTGGGGCTCTCTGGGGCTCAGAAGGAAAGTTCATGTCATTTTTGTAGGTCTGGATCTGCACAATAAGGTGCAGTTTGCTACACCCAAAATATCAAAGTATCCTACCTCCAAGGCTATACCTTGCTATGTTTTGACCTTCAGGCCACGATTTCTTCTCAGAAATTTGCCTTCCCAGACAGTTCATGGGAAGGAATTGTGGATGAGCTAAGTGCCCACGGGTGGGTGCCCCATGAGTTGGCAAGGTCCTTGTGCTAGATCTGAAGACCTCTTCTGTTCTAAAATTGAGAGGTTAGCCAAATGGAGAGGGGCCTGGTAAGTGTGAGGAAGAGAGGGAGGGAGAGGCATTGTGGATCTGTATCTGTGACTGCAAGCTTACCAACCTGTTGCATATTGCCCTGGAGTAAGATGTTTTCCATCCAGACGCAGCCTGTTTTACTCCAGTACCTCATTAGCAACATGAGAACAGTTTAATGTTATATTTTCTGAGTCTACACCTTTGCTAAAGCTCACACTTATTCAGCTGAAAACTCAGAACCCCTGCTATAAAAGGAAGAAAATGCTGTAATTTATGTGACCAGGCAAAAGCTGTTAAAGAGTGTAGTAACAGTTCAGTCAAGGAAACAAAAATAATTGCTAATTAAACAGTGTGGCCTCAGCATAACCACGAAAATTAGTGAAGACTACATAAGAGCAGGAAGGCAATTTAAAATCTTCGGTAAAACTTTCCACAATTTAAAAAGAGATGCATGTGAACAATCCCAGATACTCTTCAAAAACATTTCTGCACCAAAAAAATAATATCAAATATATCAAATAAAAAATTAAACACCTAACTTTCTAGCTGACTTGAATTTTCATTCTTCCCCACACCCTACATTAACCAAGTGCAGCTCTTAGCAACACAGAGGTTTTGAGAGGACCTCAGGCTTTATAAGCTCCCTCTCAGTCTAGCTGCCTTTTGGAAAAGTCATTTGCTTTCAAAAAGGTACCACTGGGGCAGCAATGAAAAATTATGCAAACTGAGTTGATACATAGCAAATTGTGATACCCCTGTTAACCATGTCATATCACTAAAGTGAACTACAGATGTCAATACATTTTGAATTTGTCATGACTATAGCAAGAAAATATCTCTATTACAAGAAAACTTGAAGTTTTATACAGCAGTGAGGCAAAGGACAAGTACATTTCTATGCGGAAGATATGAACAGGGCTATGTATTAGTCTGTAGTTATGAGTGCAGATCTTCTTTCTTTCCAGTTCCCACTCCCCCACCCCACTAAATCTGATATTTTAGTAGAAAAGCATGAAAGATGCCAAAAGCACTCTAATAGTTTTATATAGATTTTGCTGAGAACACAAACTTTAAGATTCTAGCCCATGGCAAACTTAAATAGGCATGGTGGCAAAAAAAGTAATACTCTGTTAAACCAATTTTAAATTAAATGGACACCTTAATTTAGTTGATTAGATAGGCAGAAAAGACTCTTCACTAGAAATCTTTGATTTCCTTTTTTGAAAATCAGTAAAATTAAGGTATTACCTAGGAAGCTGGTGTGAAACATTCACTCACAAAACAGCAGCCACCCACCACAAGTTCATGAGTTTGTGTAATAGCCCAGAACACAAGATCATTACCCCTGCTGTACACAGCAGTGGAAAGGATGACTTGCTCTCAGAAATGGCTGTCAATTCCCAGAAGGATTCTGAGTGAGGAAAGAGCTGTTAGGAACGGAACAAAGAGAAGTCTCTCATGCTGTATCATTTCTTAGCATCCTGAACAACAACAATGAAACATCACATACAGGGAGATGTTCAGATGTACTAAAATTGATTCCAGCTATCATTGTCCAAAGATGTGACTGTCAGTTTATAATGTCTCTGCCATATTGCCTTTTCTTTGGGAGACCTCTTGCTTCCTATCCTACTTTGTTTATTGTTTTATCTTATTTACTGTGTTTGTGATTCTATCATTTCAACTCAATTTTCAGTTTCTTTCCTTGCAGGGAAAGGAAGGATATTTGCTTTTTGTCCTTTCTGTCTTTTCAGTATGGCCCTTCTGCGCTGCTGTATTTTCCTCTTCCTTTTATTTAGTGATATTAGCTGCAGTTTCTGCTTTGCTTCTTTTATTGCATAATCCAGTTTCTGATCCTGCAAAATCTATCTGTCTTTTTCTGAATGGAGTTTCTTTTTGACTTGTTTTGTGAAGAAGTATCTCTGAAATCTCCGCAATCACTAGCAAATATTCTTATTCTCAACTACTGAGATGCTACTTATCAGGAAATCTTTTTCTAAGGCAACAGTAACCCAATCTGGTTTGTCTTGGCTCCTTTTTTCCAGTTTTATCTCAGAAAGTACCAGATGTCCTCTAAATAAAAGAAATTATTTCATATTGTTCAACTTATTTGGTTTGTTCAACTAAGGTCTCTTTTTTGTGTAAATGTTTAAAAGTCTTCTTAAGTTTTTAAATCTCAGTGAGTTTAATAGCTCCTGCTTAGAAAGAAAAGCTAAAAGATACCCCTCCTAACAAACTCTGATGAATCTTAACAAATTTCTCCCTAAATGGAACTAGAGAGTATTGGGAGAAAGTGAAGGAGAAAATAAATTGTACCTACTGGCCTTTTTAGGAGATGATCAAATGCCCTTGCTTTAATTATATAAAGACTTGCTTTTTCAGACTAAATAATACCTGGGTTAACAGTACATCCCTTGCCAGGGCAAAATTCCTATTGGTTTATTGACTGTTTGTTATGATGGTTATATTTGGATTCTTCTAATAGATATTATTTTCTATTGAATTTCAAGAAATAAAAAAACCTGAACCTATTGCAAATACTAATTTAATGCTATCTTAGATAGTTCATTCTTCTATGAGAACCAGTGAAGTAAAACATTTAAAATACCCATGTGCACAAATTATTAAACTCTATAATGAGATCGCTGAAAGAACAGAATAAGATATCAAACATGAGAAGAGGCCAAGGGATTAAAATAACTCAAAGCCTAGATGCATTAAAAAAATAACCAATGTCTGGTTACACAGATGAAAATAGATAGCTTTCATAAAAATAAAAATAAAAAGAAAAACGCTGGGATATAGATCTCCTCTTTCAGTGTACACATTAGATGCAATAGGAAGAAACTCCTGCTGCAGAAAGTGAGTCTGTATTTGTCCCCAGCGATTTATTCCTCCTTCCTTTGATACATACAGTGTTGACCTCCAAAGCCAAGGGCTAAGGGACCTCCAGAACTTAGCCTCGCTTTCAACAAATGTACTTCTAGGATTAAAAGGAAAAAAATTGCAGGAAAGTCTCAGCATGCTCCAGGAAATGGGTAAAAATGACTTCTCAGACCACATGGCAAACCAAAAATGTCAAAAGTCCCTCACAAGTGCTAACACGATAGGAAAATGAAGTGTGAAGGAACAATACACAAAGTGGCATAAAGGAGGACACATTTGATCCCCAAATGACTGGAAGACTAGCATTCAAGCAGACTGTTATGCTGACATTTTGTAAGAGACTTTGATGAGGTGACAGTTTGCCTGACTGAAATGCCAAAGTTAAGCAATGTAAGCGTTCTGCTGTGCAACTGAACAATTTGTGCCCACCTGGATTAGTCTTTGACATGTGGGCTAGAGGTTGACACATGATTCTCACTTTACCAAGCACTATTTATCTTTAATCTATGCAGTCTTTCATTTTTCACTGAATTTTCTTCATATTTGGGGCTGATATAAAATTATTGATCTTTGAATGTACATGTGGCTGCAAAATTTTAAAATTCCATTTTGTTGCAAGTTTGAATGGACTGGTCTCTATGCAAACAGGTAATACCTAAAAATGGCTGTTCTCCCTGGACAATTGAGAGCATATTCATTAAAAAAATAGTAAGTGAGACACAATAATTTACACTGAATAACAATTTCCACTGAGGAGTTATCTGGGCAGCTTGTGAATTTGATTGCAACATACAAGAAGTAACTGTAAAATATGCTGCAAAATTTTAAAAAAAAGCAATATGAAAACAGACAAAAATTGCCACAATGACCAAATAACTTCTCCTGAAGGAGGGAAGCCTGTCATTATTCTATTGCCATAAAAACATTTCAAACACCATTCGTTGCCTGCAGATGCTGGTTTGAACCTTCTCAGAAAGTACTGTGTTTTTAAGAGAAACCAAAAGGAATATATGTCATGGGTTTGTGTCAAAGAAAGACATTGATTTTAATTGCATTTCAAAGTATTTAATTATTCCAGATGAATGCTTGTCACAAGCACAGAGATACAAAGTTCAAAATAACATTGTTGTAAAAATCAATCTATATACCAAACTTTTAATTACTTACAGGTTGACTGTGGTGGATTTTAGTTTGGTTTTTATTTTTTTCTTTTGTCTTTTTTATTGTTATTAATTTTTCAGGCGTAATCAGAAACCAGAAATTAGCACCCTCAAATCACAGAGTAGTTCCACCTTTTCTTCTGAACAGTGTTTTGACCATATTTGCTATTACATATTTTCTTACAGCTCGATTTTAGTTTTGCTTTATACTATGAGCGATTACTTCTGCTCTTCACTAATATAATGAGATGTCAATGCACCAAATACAGGATTTTCAAAACTGTTTAGGGATAGATAAACTTTATCCACATGAAAAGACAGTAAAATTTTTGCAACTGATTTTCATGGGAGCCATATTTGGCTGATGTGGCAGGCTTAGGAATATGTACCAGTCTTATGGTTTTTCTTGTTTATATTAATACTGATTTCTTTTCTAAGTTTTGTTTCATACAGTATTTACAAATGCTAACACTTGTGCCCAGTCAAGAAGGGAAGATTTTCTTTTAAGAGGGGAGACTGTACATTTCAACATCTGAAACTACTTTCTGCTACTGGATCCTATATCCTTAACTAGAGGCTAAAAAAAATCCTCTTTATCACCATTTCCAGTTGCTCCTAAACTGAAGGTTATATTCTCAATACCAGGAAATGCACTTGTATTGTGTGCCTGGGAAAAAAGGACAGAAATAATGTTAGTCAAGGGTTATCTCCAGGGGTTGTATGGTTGGTTTTATAGTGTTGGACATTTTTTAAAATACCGTGTAGAAAAGAGCATAAAACACATCAAGTTTTTCAAGCTTCATCCCTTGTTTAAATTTCCTCTTGGTGAGGTACACTTTGCAGTTCATCAAAAGCAGATCCATCTGTATTTCCCTTGACAAATCTGCCATCTCACCTCCTCCCCTTCTTTGAAAAAATGATCCACCCAAGACACTGAGCTATTGCTCTTTTAAAGAGCAAAATAGGAGTCTCTTCTTCAGATATTGGTACTGATACATGGTCTTTGTATCTGATGCTGGGATGTAAGGAACTGTGAGAGGGTCCGCAAACATTTAGTTTGTCCCTACCATGGGAAGGTTTAACTTCCACACACTTTCTCCATTGCATTAAAAAGATTAACAAAGAAGAGGTCATATAAAACGTTATGAAGACACTGAGAAATTGAGAATCAAGGCTATGTTCATTTCCATATGAGAATGTGTGTCAGTCTTTTTGCCTATACTATTTGCCTTCATTGGCATTGATGAAGATTCTCCCCTTCTTAAGAGCGTCCAATATCACTCAGATATCTCATAAGCCCACAGAATTCTTAAAAACACTTCATTAACTGAATGATACTTGGGTCAATTATCAAGGCAGCTCTCTGAGTCTCATTCCTCTTTAGTTGAATGCTACTGCTCTGTCTCAAGGGCTGTAAAGTCTCTGGAATTGGAAATACAATAATTATTAACACTGAATTTTGATTCACCGAACTCAAAGGATGGAATTTAACATTGATTGAGACTTAAACGAATGCTGAAAAAAGTCAGTTCTTTCATTGATGTCACTATTGTCTGCAGAGGACACTGGAGAGTAATCAGCCCATGTATAAACACTCAGTACTGTCAACAGGAATATCACACATGTCTGAAGATCTATGTAGCGTAGCAGATTTTGACAGGATAAAGCCTGAGGCATTGTTTTTCTTTGTTTGGAAATTCTTCCCTTTCCTTTGCCAATAATTACCTACATTCTCCCATAAGAGCCTTCTACCTTTAAATATAAAGATAGATAAGCTTCATAACTACTGCCTTAACAAGTAGTAAAACCTGTAATTGAGAATTAAAACTGAATTCCACACAGGAACAAATGCACATAGGTTCAGTTTTGCAAACAGGCTTGTGATTTGCTGTGACCTCAGAATAAAAGGTGATATGTGTATTTTTCTACTTCAGTAAACTAGGTCAGTTACTTTGGCATTACACATTTTGGTATTGCAAAAAAAGACCATTTTGCAACAGTCTAGTGAAAGTGGCTGAATTAAGAATTTGCAGGAAATTTACTTTTTCAGTGAAAAAGATAAACTACCTATGCCAGGACATAAATCAGTCTAAATTTTTTGTACTTCAGACAACCAAAGACAAAATGACCAGGTACTATGAGTAGCAAAGTCTCTTCCATTTCTGTAGAAGCCCCTTCTGAGGATATAACAAGACTCATTAACTTCCATCATAGGGGTTCAGAGTTGTCAAAACCCAGATCACTTTTCTAGTGTGCTCTTTAATCCATTGTGGAAGAAAAAATAAATGATGACATCTTATACTTGGCACAAGTTAATACTTTTGCGAAAAATAATGACATTTGCCATTGCATGGGAGATGGAGGTAGGAAGAGAGGTAATTCCAAGAGTCCACAGTGTTCCCATGGGACTGTGAGACTGTTTCTGTTCAAAATAGCTATTCATGGAGAAGAGAGAGTATGAAAGAAAGGAAGGATGTAATAATTAAAACATGAGGGTCAAATAAATTAGGGGGAAATAATTACCCTGTTTCTGCTTATGAATTTGCTATATTTCTAGAGAACTGAAGAATATTTCAGTCTTTGATTTGAGTATAATGCAATTAGAAAAGTGTACATTATATTGCATGTCAGTAGTCTAAACTGATCAAGACTAAGTTTTTTCATATCTCCAACACTGAGTTTAAAAAATTTAGAGGAGATGAGGAAATTTAAAAAGGTAGATAACTCTAAGAGACAATAAAAATGAATTAGCAAATGGAAAATCACAATACCAATTCAAAAAATGAACCGAGATGGTTTAAGAATGCATTAAAACATAGCTACTTCTGCTTTCCCAGGAGTAAGACAAAAATCTCATTCATGTAGATAGTTCTCAGAAAAAAACCCTATACCTAGGTTTTAGCTGATCTATTTATATTTATACATATATATATGCATATATATATACAAAAAATCATAGAATCATCAACGTTGGTAAAACCTCCAAGATCATCGAGCCCAACCTTTGACCAAACACCTTTGTCAATTAAACCACAGCACCAAGTGCCACATCCAGTCATTTCTGGAACACTTCCAGGGACAGTGATTCCACCATCTCCCTGGGCAGGCTGTTCCAATACTAAACCACACATCCAGTGAAGAAATTCTTCCTGATGTCCAACCTGAACTTCCTGTCGTGCAGTTTGGGACTATTTCCCTTTGTCATGTCACCGGTTCACTGTTTACCTGGGAGAAAAGGCAGAGCCCCACCTGGATGCAGTCTCCTTTCAGGCAGCTGTAGAGAGAGATAAGGTCTCTCCTGAGTGTCCTCTACGCCAAGCTAAAGAACCCCAGCTCACTCAGCTGCTCCTCTTGTGCATACACAGGTGTATATATATACACCTGATCTGTCGGTTTACTGAGCATCTTGTTTTATGTTCACTGGATTAAAAGCTCAAGGCATTTTGAAAACTTTATTTGATATACCAGATGGCTAAATACACTTAAACTAAATAGAGATTCTTTAACAGCTTTACCACATCAGAAAAAAACTCACCTTCCCCTGTGCTGCAGGGTGTACCAGATACATAATGGCAACCATTTTGATTTAAGTATTCAGACAAAATGTCAAAAGGATGCCATGCAGTAGACTCAAGGAGAGAAAAACAGTTCAGTGCTTAAATATATGGCTCCTTGTATTTATGGGAGTTGTGAGACACAGATTAGAGCTTCCTCCTTCAAGGAATCCTGATTTTGACATATTAGATAAATTCACTGTCCCATCTTGCTTATTATCTTTTCTTGGATAGCAGCCAGTATTTAATACTCAGAATAATAGAAAGGAAAATCTTTCTGCTGTGCACAAGCAATTTACTTATAAGCTATAAAATTTAATAACATTGCACTACTTTCTTAGGTTGTGTAGTTCAATGACAATGATCCTTTTTTTCCTCTGCATAAATAATTAAAACTATCAAAATATATGAATTAGAAACTTTCGAAATCCTACTTCACAACTTTTTATAATGATGAGCCATACAAAACAATTTGAGATCACATGTAAAATAGTCATACTGGGGAAAAATTGAATATCACAATCACATGAACAGAATTGCAAGTACAACAAAAAACTTTGAATGGGATCCAGTCTTAGTCACGTATCCCATCTAGCTACTTTCCTTCTTTCTGGGCCTGCCACATTCTCCAGGCAGATAAGATATTTAGATACTGTTCTCTTTAGTTTCAAACTTTTCTGGACTTTGCCTAACTGTGTTTGTACACTCATCTATAGAAATGCTTATTCTGGGAATGATAATCTCAGAAAGTCAAATATGATCTGAGCCTAGGTTGGACCACAGAATTGCCTGACCTGAATAAGTACCATCTTCATTCCTTTTGCTAAAACTAAATTTTCAAGAAGCAAGAAGACATCAGAAGCAGTAAAAGGAGTGGAGAGTATGACTAAAGTCAAATTGAGAAACTAAGATCCTGATAAAAATACTTCAAAACAATTTTAAATCATCCTTAGGGTAGGAAATAAAACCTTCCTTGGGAACCACCCTTGTAGAAATCAATCAATAAACCATCTCAGCCCGTAACTCCATTTCTCTTTCTAAGCACATCCTTCACCCTGGAGCTCTATTATTTACCACAAATTGTTGTTCCCGTGGTTTCCCCAAGCACCAGTTTTTTTGTTGATGACTTTAACTCCCCTCCTGTGATATCACCCTCTGCTTCATGCCTTGCCATATTATGTTTCCTGATCTCCCATTTTCCTCTCCTTTTTTACCCCTCTCCTCTTCCCTCGTCTACTCCTCTCTTTCACTGAGAGTGTTGTTGATTCCCTTTGTGCTATGAGTTTCCCCCTTGACTCTTCCTGCTATCTTTCCTCGTTTTAGATGTGGCTCACTTTTGACATTATTTTGTCCATTCATACTCCTATATTAGAAAATTTATGGCAGAAATTCTATGATAAGATGAGGTTTTTCTTTTTCTCCTTCTATTTTGCTACCTAAATCTTTCAGTTCTGTTCCACAAGGTTGTCCTTCAGGTCAATAGTTTTGACTCAAGCTTCAGTGACAGTTCAAGCTTTCAGACCATAAACCTTACACATTCTTTTATCTCTAGGATCTGTCTATTCTATTCAGAAACCCACCTTGTAATAAAGCCTTATCATATTCTCCTAACAGTGTGTGAAGCAATGAAGCTCCAAAGATGATTAACAAATTCATCTCTCCTTTGAGTCCTGCTAATACTTGTCCCCTCTTCATGTCAAATACAAGCTGATAGTCTTCACTGTCAAAGTCCTTTTTGCTGTACTCACTCTATAAACTCTGGTTTGAAATAATGGTGTTGTCTACCCTCTATCTGACAGCGTGATTACATTCTGGAACAGACACTTCTGGGATTTAGCATGTTTCTCTTCACATGTGGAAAGCCGTGCATGAAGATATTTCACTGTTTTACTCAATCAGCAGTTTGTTTCATCCCACACAGGTCTATCCACATCAGCTGAATTGTGTGTTGCATTTCAATTGAAAGCTGTTTGAAACAAATCTATCCTTACAACCTTTAATCCTTTACTCACCTAGCACCTTGAATGAGCTTCTGAGCACTGTGATTATACAAATTATTTTAGTTAAAGAAACAAGTGCTGAGGAAGTTTTTACTCCAATTAAAACCAATTAAAGGGTGATATGATATGATATATTTGAAGTATGTTGCAAGAAAGGAAATACGATTTGACCACACTCTCCCACCAGGAGCACATGGGGCAGAGCACAGGGACAATGCTTCCTGTACACCAAAATGGGGAACTGAGGCTCACTGTGTCAGCAGGGACAGTGCAGCATGTGCTTCCACCTCCTTTGCTCCATACGAAAAAGCATAAGACGTTTCCCATCTTTTCTATCAGTGCAATGCCACTCTTTACAGCAATCCATGCAGCTGGGGCAAATCACAACTATTTGTTAGCCTGTTCCTGCCTCTTGCTTTCCAGAGTTCTCCCAGCCTTATGTATATCTCTGCTCTGACGCGTGCAAGTTAGTCCAAAGGATTTAGTGATTTGGTGTAATGAACAGAATGCACACATTTCCTTTTTTAATTGTACAGATTTAGAATATTAATTAGAGTTTGGATATATACACACAACTAAATCATAATATTATCTCCAGAGAAATGCAACTCCCTAGCTGTCTCAATCCATCCAATATGTCAAAAAGCAATTACTCCCTATAGCCTTCCAAAAGCACTTTATCTTTCTTTAGAGATGGCATCAGAAAAGATCCAGCAGCTTTAATGGTCTAGAAGTGAGCTTCTGGCACCTCTGAGTCAAAAGCTCCATAGGACACAACACACAAGCATTCTCAATGTGAATTCAGTGTGCGGTCAAGTGACTGCGTATTGAAATGCCTTTGTACTCCTGTGTGGTCATTCAAATATAAATCAGAACTGTGATTGCTGAGTTTTATTACAGTGTGTCAGGATGACTACAGGAAGCAAGCTTCTAGTCTGCTACCTTTTTGAAAGTGCTGGCAACCTTTCTCTCGCTGTTGCAATCCAGCAGTGCTTACTGAGCTGTACCACAATCGCAGCGATACTTAATGTGTTGAGTATACTAAGAGTTAATTCAACTACATGGCTTTCTTTCAAAAAGAATGCACTCAAATATATCTGTGTAATGAAGATTTTTATATTATACAATGCTACAGAGCTATCTCCTTTATAGCAATGGTCTACCAAAGATAAATCTCTCATCTCTCTTATTTAATTCCAGCTGAGAGAAAGAATGAAGATGAGATAGGAAAGAACAGTAGCTGTAGAAATGAAGTCAGCTTGATACTGTTGAAAGATCATTAAAGGGAGCAATATGGAATAAATTAATTGTGGTATAGCTGATATCATGGCAGGTTTTGGCACTTACCTGGAGCCTGCAGAGACCACTCCAGGACTATGGGAGCAATATATTATATCCAAGGCCTTTGTACTTCATTTTGTTGTCAGTCCATGCAGCAAGAGCAGGAATATATGTTTCAAGAAATTAAATATGAAACAGTCTAGTGTCAAACTCTAGAGTATAAACTATCATTCCTACTGTAGCTGTTCATAATACTTTAAAAAGAAAGTCCAAAATTCTTGCAGAAGTACTTTAGGTATTTTTTCATGTGAAAGTATATGGTTTAATTTTTGTTTGTGTACTAACTAATTTATCTGCTAGAAGAAGTGATACAGAAAATATCCAAAATACTCAGGGATTCCAGAGATGTGGCTGAGCTGACATTAGATTTACTTACCTTCTTGGCTCCAAAACAGAGAAAACACAACAGGAATGCAGGCACTGTATAATAGCCAGTATTTCTTTACCTGAATCTGAAAGTTTTAGCTTTTGGAACATTTTTAATTTAATTCATTTGCAAAGACAGGAGATTCATCTTTTTATCTAAGTTGGTGAATATGGTGTGAACAGGGAAAAAGGCCTTAAATCATTCACAATAAACCGTTGAAGAATGTCTGAGCGTAATAGGGTCCTACAATAATTTCATAGGTCCTCCAAATATTTCTGCATATCCTTAACTTTAAGCAAATACACTTCTCACTTAAAGCCAGAATGAGTCTTATTCTGATGTAAAAAGTGAAAAAACCTTGCACAAATAAAACCCACTATTTTTAAAAAATCAGATTCCTTTGAATCCTAATCCCTTTCTTTATGCTGTTACTGGACTTTTGGAATATTGAAATTAGACAGACAATTAAAAGAATCCCAAAATTTACTTTTTGTTTATTGTCTATTATTTATTTTAGTAGATTGGAGTGAAATTGGATTGTGTCTGAGATTCTTAAAGGAACACAAAAACCCATCACAATCTCTCCCATGCAATAGATTTTAATGTAAAAGCTACCTTTAGTAATAATAAGTAAAAAATAAACAATTGTAACTATTTCCCTGTGGTCCCCTAGAAAGGAAAACTGCAAGGATCAGTTTATTCTTAACAGCTTTATTGGATTACAGAATGCTCCTGTCTTAGGAAGAAACAAGCAAATATATGTACAGACATGCACCATATCCTCCAAAACCAGCAATTCAACACCTGGATTTATGGAAGGTTTGATAACAGAAAATTACAAGGCTGCATGTTACAGGTCAAATCCTACCATAAAAACTTTGAATAACAGCCCACGCCAGTGCTTTGCTAGCTTTGTACATCCATTCAGGAAGACAAAATTTCACCAAATAGCTTCCATTCAAGGCCCAGGCTTGGATGGCACTTATTTTCTTCATCGGTCCTTAGGATAAAACAACAGGATAGACTCATCAAAGTGTTTGAAAATATAGTATATCTATCTATAATTGCACACCTAAGTGTTCTGCCATGTAGGGCGTTCAGCTGTTTCCTCTGCGCAAGGACGTTTTTCATGAAGTCCACAATGCATAGCAGAGCTCTCCTCTTTAGAAATCTTCCTTTGGAAGCCAATTTTAACCAGAGACGAGCTGAAGAAAGTGTCACTTACTGTGAAGTAACACAGAGGAATTGGCAAAGATGCACCTAGTGCTCTGCTGCCAAAATCCAGTCACAGTGACATCACATCAATTTCTGCCTTCAAAGCTGTATTCTAATCCATTTTCAGCACTGAATACACATTTGGTAAGACAGAAACTGGGATGTGGCAGAGAATCAGAAGAGTAAAAATGAGAGAATTAATGGTTTAATAGGTAAAGCAGCAGCTGGGCACACAAGCAAAGGAAAAACAAGGGATTCATTCAGCACTTCCCATGGACAGGCAGGTGTTCAGCCATGCCTAGGAAAGCAGGGTTCCATCACCCGTAACAGTGTGATTAACTCTATCCCACCCAAAACCAGAACTGTAGCAAAGGGGCTTCTTTCTTCATTGAAAAGAAAGTTATGAACAAATTAGGGGGAAGGCACATCTCTTATACTCCCTTCCGCTCCCTGCACTGTGCAGCAAAAGGGAAAGGAGCAGCCCGGCATGACAAGAACCATGGGAGTCTCCTGGTGAGGGGCAGGTGGGAAGATAAGATACAGAGAAGGCTTTCAACTGGCCAAGAATATGTCCTATAATAAGTCTTCTGAGATACTGATATCTTGTGAGTGCCAAAACATAAAATCATCTGGAAAGTAAAGATGTATATTTCATTTTAATAATAAAAGAACAATGGGAATCCTCCCTTCATTTAATTAAAAGAAAGCCTATAAATTACTTTTTGAGGCCAATGCACTCAATTAAAGGTAAGGGGAACAAAAGTCTTAAGCATCAAGGTATGTTTAGCAAATGAGTTTAAGCACTCTGCAGGCTCTTAAATGAGCTATTCAGGTAGATTATGTGCTAATAAGTAAATTACACCAAGTTCCACATAACACTGCTTTGCCTTTACCTGCCAAATCCACAGTGCTACCAGATCTTTCCAAGAGTGCATATTCCCTTCATTTTCCCATCTGATACTACTGCAATTCTGTGAACCTGCTATGAATATCTTTTTCAAATTGAGAGTCACCACAGAATATTTTCATGGAAAAGAAAATACTGTAGAAATATTTGGAAATTTATCAGGTTAACTGAAAGGGTAGCACAGTAGCACAGACTTACTAAACCCATCAGGAAATTTAAAGAAAATCCAGAAATGATTTTCAGTTCTGTTTCCAGATGAGAAAGAGACTCTAGATACTGAGACATTATTCAGTCAGTATCAGGAGACCCTGGGGACCTAATTAGCTCAATACCCAATACCAGGTCTTCTGTTGCCTATAAAAGCAAAGACAGTATATAATCCACTTCTTGCTTACAGTCTTTACAGTTGCTAATACCTTTAGGAAAACCTGGTTTTACTGGAAAGATAGAACTAATTGTTGGAATACCATTTTGGAAGGGATTCTGTTTTATAAGCAATGTTATAAAAGTCAAAATAAATATGAAAGGTGTCTTCCAGAAGGAAAGACAGGAAGAATTACGCTTAGTCCTTAGACAGCTTAGCTATAAAGGAGTCTCTGCTTGTATTATTATTTTTAATAATTTACCAAAGAAATCAGAGTCTGCTACACTTTATCTCACTAGTTTCTCTGTTTGGTAAGTAATCATAGTTTGGCTTTCCAGCCTGCATTTGGGGACATTGTGCTGCTATAACACATTCAGGGAGTGGGAATTGGCAGGCTGTTTACTGGCATCACAGAATCTAACAGATCATTGACTTTATTCCCTTTTATTGAAAATCAGTTATAAGCTGCAAACACATAAGTTGAAAAAAGTGCTATATTTAGAACACAAGTTGTTCTGCATTGCCATTCTATACTCCCTCTTCTCACAGTTTTCAGATGAATTAAAATGATACCTGTATCTGTAAGCTGGATTTAAAGTAACTAGCTGTAATGCAGAATTCACAATTTTATCCAACCATTGACCTGAAATCAACAAATTGCCTTTTCCTTTAAACAAGATGATGCAATTCTCCCCCTGTGTGCATGTCCAGTATTTCCAGGGGTAAAATGGGGAGCTTTCTTAATTTAATAAAACAAACAAGCAAACAAAAAAAGCAAGCCAGTTTTTTGATCCTTCTGATATATGGATGAAAGCTCTTTTCTTCCTACCAATTGTATCTAGTTGTGGTTTTTTTCCAAAGAGGTGAAAATAGTTAGAGAATTCATGTCATCCTTCACTCTGACTTGGTAACGTAGGTAAGCATTTCTTCTTTAGGCCTTGTTCAAGAAACTATCCATATTATTTAATAAGTAACCAAGTAAAGCACATTTAGAGTTTAACAGTATTCTAACACACTTATGTTCGTTTCTATTTACAAAATCACACAAGGACATGATAAACAAAAAAGTACAGATTGATTATTCCATTAAAATGGTCCAAATGTATTTGTAACCAGTATGTCATTGCAATTTAAATCAAAAGGCAAACAATATTTCATAGGTCTCCAAGAAAATGATATTGAATAAATTCTTTATAACCTCTCTTTTATTGTGTGCAAAAACTCTGTTTATTCAACAAAGAAATCTCCAAATTTATTTCCATATAAATGAAGTCTTTCATGTGGACCTCTACAGTGTGGATTCCAACAGCAGTTGAAATAGTTTTTTGCTGCTTGAACTCAAATTCATTTATTATTTAAACTCAGTTTCTGGCTTGAATTCTTTAGCCAGTGTAAATCTCTCTCTTGTTAGCAAGGAGGTATGCCATCTGTGGACTAAATTAATTCAATGGGGTGGAGATGAAGGATGTCTGAAGTAAGAAAAGCCCCCCTTTTTCTAAAGTCACCTCCTTCCCTCTACAGTGGCCTGGTGGCTTTCTCATAACATGGGCCAGATATGGGCAGCACCAGAGATGAAACAAATTGTTCTGAGCCAACCAAATTCTTCCTGTGTCTTTTTCATCCTGAGAAGACCTCAGGAAGACATCTAGTAGTTTTCAATCCTGAGAAAACAATAATTATTTTAGCCACTGGTTGCAAAGATTTTACCACAAGCCTTTTGGTACAGTTCTGATCTCAACATCAGATAGGAGTAGTTTGTTCTTCTATATGAGAGGAAAACTGGCAGTACTTTTGACTTCATCTTGAAACCCAGATCTTGGGGGCACATGACTGTGTCTCTTTGATGTGGTAAAATGTGATGCAACTACAGGGCCTTTTCACTAAAATAATGTGCTCTCATGTTATTTTAAATGACTTTTGAAGTTTTTCCTTGAAAGAAGTTGTGTCATTCTCTAATGGTTTCTATTTACAATCAACATATCTGTTATCTGATCACAGCTGAAGGTCTTTATAGTGTGTCTGTGCCAAGGTCAGTGTCCTTGCCAGCATAATTTTCTCTTCACTAGTTCCTACAAACAATGTAGGATGCTGCAGAACATGGATGTGTCCAGCTTACCTGGAACATATCGCTTCAAGTCTTCAAGTGAGACAAAATCAGACTGTTCTTAAAGAAAAGAGTGTCTATCAGGTCTCTTGTTTTTATAGAAAATAAAAAGCATGTTAAACAAGTGCTGATTTCCTAAAGAGACACATCAGTCACCTTCTAATAATGTCACCCACTAACTAATCTATCACAGAATAGACATTGCTGGGAGCTTCTAGGCTTTGGCTCTATTTTGTCTTGACACTTAAGAGATTTGGAGGCATTGGAAGGGACTGTGATCCTCTAATCACAAATATTCTCTCCAGCCAATTCCATATCCTTCAAGGCAGACATCTTTCAGAGTGTAGCAGGACATCTTCCCTGCCACAGAAAGCTTATCCGTTGCTCGTTAACTGGTACGATAGTCCAAGGCATCTGCCCTCACAAGGGCCTGTTAATGGGTGGAATAACTCACTCAAGCTCCTGATGAGTTATTTGACACCATGGAAGTGGCACTCCCAGCTACAAAGATCATGAAGGATAAAATGGAATTTGTGACTGACAGGCACCTCACTTTACAAACTATAAAAAGCTTCACTAAACTCTCACAAAGCTGAAGTTTTCTGCACACCCCCTGGAAATGTGTAGAGCCTTCTCCCCAAAGTCAGAACACCAATTTTGTGGTTTCTCACCCAGATATTGAGTGAAAGGACTCTGTGTACACCATCATCATGTCGTGGGTAAGATACATTGACTCCTAATATACACTATTTCTTCGCTAGCTGTAATGTAGGTACCTCTATATTGTGCATTATTTTATGTAACTGCTAGTAGTTATTTATCCTGTTTAGTAAGCAGTCTGTTTAAAGTCTTTTGTCTGTTATCTCTGGTTTATTCAATAAATAACTCATTTTATAATAAACCAAATCATTCATCGAATAAATTATGAGCCAGAGTGACTTAGGTGCATGTCACCTAAGTAAAGCTCCTACCAAGACCTGAACCAAGGCAGGGCTTATTTAAAGCCCTCAATTCGTAACATTATTACCATAGTCATGGCAGGATATTATTCTTTAACTTGAACTGCCTCTGAAAATTCATAACACAGAGAATAAAAAGGGTTGGAATATTCAATGAAGCAACTGCAGAAATTGAGCTAAGAACAGATTAGCTGCCATTTGCCCCTGCCTCCACACAGATTAGGAGGAACCTGAGCAAAATGATAGCCTCATTAACCTTCAAATTCATATCCAATGCTATGGGGACATAAAAAGACAAACAGCAAATGCATAATGATGGTAGGTTGCCCCCAGCTCCATGTCAGGTACCCACCAAAGCTGCTTTATCACTTTCTTCCTCAGCTCAACAGGGAGAGAAAACAGAACAAAAGGCTTGTGGGTTGGGATAAGGACAGGGAAAGATCACTCACCAGTTACTGTCATGGGCAAAACAGACTCAGGGGAAAATAATTTCATTTATTACCAATCAAATCAGAGTAGGGTAATGAGAAATAAAACAAAAACTTAGAAACATTTTCCCCCACAACTCTCCTGTATTCCCAGGCTCAACTTTACTACCAGAATTTGCTAACAGAATTTTCGCTATCCACCTTGCTTCCAGCAGCTCAGGGGGACTGGGAAAAGGGGCTGCAGACAGTTCATACACATTGTCTCTGCTGCTCCTTCCTCCTAAATGGGAGGACTTCTCACTCTCTTCCACCTGCTCCAGTGTGGGTCCCTCCCACGGCAGAGAGTCCTCCATAAAATTCTCCAGTGTGAGGCCTTCCCGGGGGCTGCAGTTCTTTACAAACCGCCTCAGCATGGGTCCCTTCTATGAAGAGCAGTCCTTCAGGAACAGACTGCTCCTGTGTGGGTACTCCACTGGGTGTCTTCATCAGTGCTTTATTTCACTGGCAATTGGAGATTTCACTTTCAAAGTAGCTACAGTGAAATTTACCTTCCTGAAATAGTATGTGCTTATATATCTCATATCATAATGGTATCTTCAACAGACTACCTGTCACAGAAACTTGGAAATGTTTGCCAAAACACAATATTTCATCTTCCATTTTATTGAGAGTAAAAGTTGAAAACAAATTCTCTTGCCTTTGTAGATATTTTACTCTCCATATTCTTTTCTTATTCTTCTGTCTATAACATCAATAATTTGAATTTACACAGATAGATAAATGTAAACTTTATCAGAAATTAGGAAGTCCAGAATTGTCAAAGAATGGTCGGAATATTTTAGTTGAATCAGGACTGAAATATTGGAATATATTTCTTAAAGTATTCTGGTAGAAGAACACTATGTGTGACCATCTAAGAATTATCTTTAGGCTAATGGAAGCTTTATTAGTCTAGTCAAAATAAAACAAATAATTTTTAGTCAAATTACAACAATCCTAACACTCATAGTTCAAATTATCAAATTACAGAAGATTCTCATTGGTAATACAGTTTAATTTATATACATACACTTCCTAGTATTTCCTCTAGTGCTGTGCTCATCCTCCCAATATCCCTCCACTACAAAAGGCTCACAACTTCAGTCTTCCTCAGAAAGAATTTATATGAGAAGAGGGGAAAATTATGCATTAAAAGTCATCAGTATGCTTAGTTCTTTACCAACAAATCTATAATATTAATTGACGTGAAAAAAAAATTATTTTTAGTTGCACTATTCCAAGTCTACTTAAGTAGATTTAAGATTATTTTTAGGTTTTTGTAACACAGACAGCTTATTCTTTACTCTCTGCTTCCCATCTAAAATTTCCATATCATCTATCAGTACATTATTAAAGTTATGCCATAACCTCCTCCAGTCCTAAAGGCTTAACGCTTGTTTCTGTATGTGTATATAGAATTTTTACATTTCTACCACACACAGAGAGATAAACCAAAAGAGAATAGTCAACAGTCACCGCAATTTTAGACAACAGTCATGGAGAAAACAACATAAAATCAGTTCTGGCTAAGATAAGGCCACACCAGACCTAAAGTGGTGAGTTAATACAAAGACAGGTCAGTCTTTTAACAACTCTGAAAAGTTACTGTTGACTGGGCCACAGAAGATATGTCTTACAATATGTATATACAAAAAGTCTGCTGTACTAACAAAAACTAAATGTGAATTTAGAGGCTGCGATTTTGTATGTGTCTGTTACTGAAAAATGTATAGATTCATCTGATTTGCTTTCATCACAGACTGTTCCTTAAGAAGAAAATACACTTTTTCCACACCATTATGATGAGTTAACTGTAAAGGCCCAGATATGGGCTTGGAGAAACTTTTGATTTCAGAGAATGTGGAGCAGATTAGAGAGCTACATTTGGTCTGTTAAGACCTACAGGGCAAACTTAAAATCAGATAATCATCAGTGAAAATGTAAATACGGGTTTTTATTTAATTTTGCTGGGTTTTAAATAATATTTTGCATTCTACCTGCATCCTGCTGTTCTTCCACAGGCAAGCAGATATATCACTCTCTTTCCAGGGAAAATTTAGTATTAATTCACAGTTCTGCTGCTGAACATCCTGAAAGAAATGCTCTTCATGATAAATTCCAATAATTTTTGACTCTCAGCTTTCCTCAGAGAGCCTCATCAACAATATTGATAAGGCTTCATATTACCATCTCAGGAGTATTACAAGGTTAAGATCATTGCTGTGTCAGCAAGATGTTGAGCTTTTGACTCATGCTTTTACAACACCAAGGTTGGATTATTGCAATTTATTGTTGGCAGCCCTCCCAGACAATTCACTATGAAGGATGCATTTCAGACAAAACTCAGCAGCCAAAACATTCAAACGCTAACAGAAGATTACCAAACATGACTAGTAATAACATCACCACCAACAAATGAGGATCTTGATTTGGCATAAAGAAACAGTGAAACAACTACTTGTTGTGGACCCAGTGCATAACCAGAAGTTATTTCATCTAAGGGTTATCTGCTTGCCATTTTAGAAGGTAATTTAATCTTTCTACCACTATGTCTTTGGCAATACTTTGTCTCTTCCTTCTCTGTGGAATATCTTATCATGTTGAGATCCAAGCTTCTGTTTCATTACTTTTTAGATTTGAATAACTAACTAATATTGTTATCTTGATAGCAATAACTTGGATGGATGGATTGGTCATTAGAATATCCTCATTCTTCTTGTGCTATGTATTTTTAGATAAGAATTTATAAAAATAATAATAGAGAGATGTGTAAAATGCACTCTGCTTTCAAGTAGGTAAGCTTTTCTGGGACACCATCAGGTTTACAAATATTAACTCAACAATATCTGAAATAGTCTAAATCTATTTAGCACCTTCCATCTCAAGTTTTAAAAATGTTTTACAAACAAGTATATATCCATATACACACACTTTATATTTCTGCAAAACAGAGCAGATAATATTTTCCTTTTTCATTATCATTAATAATAATGATGATGATAATACTAACAATAACAATAATAAAAAGTAATAATAATAACAGCAGGGAAATAATATAATAAAGGTCTAAAAAGCAAGAACTTTGAGTTTTGTGCAGCTTATGTATTTGGAAGTAAAGAAAAACTTACAGAAAAACAGTCTGTTAGCAACAAATATAAATTTCAATGAAGAGATTTTTGGTTTTGTTTCAGAATTTTAATAAGAGTGGCAAAGGAAAAAAGATATCTATATAAAGTACAGCTGTTCTATTTTGCCTATTAAAAAATTAGGTAAAATGATAGAAAATTGTTGCTATTGATATTGCTTTCCTTTCTCATTAATAGAAACACCATGATGAGTTCCTAGGGTTCATAGAAACAGAATAATTTAGGTTGGAAAGGACTTCTGTAGGTCACTTAGTCTGATGTCCTGCTTAGGGCCAGCATAGATTAGGTTTCTCAGAGCCTTGCCCAGTCTTGTTATGATTATCTCTGATTGTGAAGATCCACACTGAGCATCCTCTTCCAGTGTTTGACCACCCTTGTGGTGCAAAAAGTTCATCCTTATTTCTAGTCAGTATTTCCCAGGCTCAAGTTGTGTCCATTGTCTCCAACATTTCTGATCAAAGAGTCCAATTAGATTGCTGAATAAGCAGAAATATTACCTTCTATTCTTTCAAATGGACAAATGTAATTCTTGCAACTTCTCTTTTTACCTCTGTGCTCTATCCCCTGATGTTGATGGCCTTCCACAGGCCTCACTGCAGAAGGATTTTCTTGCACTGTGGAGTGTGAGACCAGGGACAATACCTGAGATATGGTCTTACAAGTGCCATGGGCAATCATTTCTCTTGACATCTTAGTTACAGTTGCTGATACATCCTAGGAAACACCTGAATTCCTTTGCAGAGGCTTCTTTGATTGCATATAAACTCTGTCCTAGATTCGCCTCTCTATTAACTTTCCTTCCCACAGACAGAGCTGAACCACTCTACTCCTTCTGATGAAATGATCACTTTAAATTTTGTCTGTATTGATGAGGAGCATCAAGCTGAGCCTGGGATGGGATGGGGAGAGAAAAAGAGTGTACTGTAAAACTGGCATGTGTCTTGAACTCATACATTTTAGTACCCACTGGAATTATGACTTTTGGTGTCCAGCTTGTTCTTGTGATAGTCTTTTGCAGACTCCCTGAGGAGTCAGTGGTTATTTTTGAAAAATATGCTCACGTCCATTATAGACTCTGTCAAATCTTTTCTAGCACATAGAAGCTATATTATCGCAAACACATATTTTCCATTAATGTATTTATTATAGATCATATGTAGAAATAAATCTGCATAATATTTGTGGATGTTAATAGTCTTCTAGAAAAACACCGATGATAGTGACTTCAGTCACCCTAACCTCCCTGACACAGATGTTAAAACCCATTTTCCCTCTGTCATACAGCACTAACAATCTGTTCCCTGTTGGTACCTGACTCTGCTCCGCTGGTGATGATCACTCACTTTCTCTAAAGTTGTTTAATCAAAAAAAAAAGAAGAGACTAAATCAGGATCATCCAACTGTAAGATAAAATTTATAAGAGTGTGTTCTTGATTTTAAATATAACATTGACTTTCTGCTTTATCATATCCAGAAAAACAAACAAACATAAACAAGTAATTTAACTTCAACAGTCTCATGATTCTTGGATTCTCATTTAAACCAAGTTCTTGGTCAAAATATGTGGCTGTCTTTCATTCCGCAATGAAATTTTTAATCAATGAGGTAATGATTGAGCAATATTCAAAATTAAGAAGTTCTCTCTTAGATGAAGATCCAAGTCAACACAAAGTCACTCATAAAGGTTCAGGCTTGAACACTTACTTACAAAAGTCTGTGCCTCTTGCCCCAATTGATAAGGAGAGAACAAGAAATTTCCACTCATGGCTGTAACTACTACTATTTCCAGGTATTCTTCTACCAGCTCAAAAGCAGACATATAAACCCTGTATCTAAAGATTCAACACAGTAATACCTCTTATCCTAAGTATACAGTGACAGAAATTTCATGTTTGAATTATTTTAGTTAATTGTATGTGAATTATCACAATACTAGAGAATAGGTACTTTTAAACCCACTTGACAATATGACTTTTTAATACTGAAGTTGTACAGTGGCACCTGTAATCATTTACATGGTAGCAGCAAAATTATTGGGTAATTCTTTTTCAAAGCGACACTAACAGCCTCATTAAAAACAAGTTTAATTTTAAAAGACAGCCCTTATTATATCACAAGTAAAAGAATTTATTTGACAAATTTCTAATGGATAATTTATCCCTTGCAGAAGAAAAATGCTTGAAAATACTGAATAGATCAGAAAAAAGGTAATGAAAATTTAAGTACTTTCACAAAATTCTGCATATTTCTGAAATAAGTTTCCTTTGAATGACAGAATATTTAACTGCATGAAAGATTACAAAGATTACACCATTCTCCTGTTCCTGTAAATTTGTGTAGATATAATAGCCAATACAAAATATGTGGTTATTGTATAACATGAATTATTAAGTGTCAAGTAAGGATTTTTCTCAAATACAAGGAAAGATTTTAATAAGATCAGTTTGATTTTTGATGTTGTAGGGAATTTCTGTCACCTTGTGTCTAGATAGTTTCCATGCAGATTAAGGAAGCTAAGATTATTTTTCTCATGTGTCTAAAGCACAGACCTATTCTGGATGCTGAGAAAACTGCAATATCTCTTCTTTGCATACAAACCACAGCTAATTCATAAAATGTTGTTTCTACCTATTGTAGAAACAGCAGTAGGATACAGATGGATACCTAGCAAAAACTTCTTCATTCCAAATATGAAAACCAGTTACTGATGATAAATATTTTTATTTTCTTAAATACGGAGAGGTCCTGATAACCAATCTTGTAGCTGCAGTCCATCTCATCATATATTTGGAGTATCCTGAAAATAAAAAGAAGCCCTCTTTACCCTCTCATACCTGTGAGATTTTCTGAGATTTATGGGAGGCTAGAACAAATATGTCCAGATTTGATAATCAATCCTTCTCTGACTCAGAGATGTTTAGTAGGTCTCTCAATGCCTTTCAGAGTTACTTCAAGAAATTCTTCACTATGAGGGTGGTGAGGCACTGGAACAGTTTGCTCAGATATTAACTGTTTGAATAATAAAGTCCTTCAGAGAATCAATTTATAAATACCATAAATAAAATGCAAGTGAGCTGAGATTAAGTTACTGTTAATGTAATAAATGATATTTAAAAAATTAAATAAATATAAGTCTGTCTTACTAGTGTTCCTGCAGATAAGTTCTTTGGATTCTTTCCACAAAAATGAGATTTCTGGAGCTCTTGGTATATGTAAAATGCTAGAGGTAATCTGCATTCTGAAGCTTGAAGTGACCTTTTAACTGAGATCATGTTAGATGACTTTATTTCAATCTTCAAGTCAATTTAATTTTAAAACAGTAATTGTATAGTTAGGCCATTTTGTTAGTCTCTTCATTTACTCATTATGGTCTTTTTTAACCATCTGGACAAGTTCAGGTTTTATTTTATTTCTCTTTGCTAATGGAACTTCTTTCACTGCAGGTAGTTTTGGCAGGATACCAGTGACTATATCTGTGTGGTACATTCTGTCCAGAATGTTTGGTAGCCTGTTAATCATCTCACATGATTGTTAAAGGCTGTCCTATGAATCCTCTTCAGAAATGATGTATAAGCTCATTTGCTTATCTGCATTTGCAGACTGCCCTTAAGTTAGGCTTAAAGTATGTGTATGGTAGGTCTACCCACAGAATTGAATTTAATCACTGAAGTTCAGGGCTAACTTTATAAGGTAATAGTTGATCACTGCCTTACTTGCACTATTAGGCAAGTGCAAAGACATAAAATCTAAAATAATGTACAATACAAACACAAGTATCTAAATGGAGTATCTGTGCTATTTAAGTGAAAAATGTCAAGTGCATAACTTAAATATTTATTGCAGTTTTTAGCTAATGTGTTTAGATTACACTAATTACAGTTATCTCTTATTGGGCCTTAACACTGTGGTGCAGCTGGCATGATCTGATGGCACAACTAAAAATTTATTATGTATCATAGCCCAGCTTGGATTTAAAATACTATTAGTAGGGTTATAAAACTGGGGGACTTTCTTTGACATAAATCTGTATTTTATGGATAAGAGGTGTATCTATTCCCTTTATTATGTAGTAAAATATTTAGAGTAGAACTCATGAATATGTTTATGACATTCAAAAATTTACTAGCTGACATTTATTCCTTGTGTGAAATTTGTATTTGATTATGAAAATGTAAAAGAAAGCACAGGCATTGGTTGATTTACACAATGGAATTACTTGTGCAGATTTCTTATGTGTCACCATAACATTTAAGATATAATAAAAAATTGCAGCTACTTTGTTGCAAATTATTCAATTTAATCTTCTGAAGTGATTTTTATTGGCAATGTTTGGAAGCTGACCTTTACCTGCATGACACTTTCAACAAGAAATGTCAAGAAAGCTTACAAATTACTTTTACAGCACATTAATAGTTTATAAAATTTATTTTGGATCATTTAAGGAAACCCACATAACTATATAAACACCGTGCTATAACAGAGGTGTTTGACACTTCAGAGCACTACTGAAAAGGAATTTGATTTCTTACAGAAAGGAATGGAAGTAGTAAGGGCCAAACTGTGACATTTCACTCATTTTAAATTGATCTTAACTTTATGAATGCATGTACTTAGTAAAATGGAACAACAAAAGAGTAAGATGATGTGGAGTATGAGACATCAAGATGTGACTCTATGTACTGCATCCTCTCAAGGAATGCACTGACTATATCAAATATCTTGAGAACTTTGCCCATGAAAATACTTTTATGTATGAACTTGAGAAAAAAAAATCTCATCTAAAATGAACCCAGAGCAAGGCAGCAGAGAAGGGTCTAACTCCATGTTTCTCCCTGTACTTATATGCAAATTTGACAGCTTTTCTGCAAAAGTTGTACCAGAGATGGAAGTAAATTATCTAATTCTGGGCCAGAAAGATTATTTGTTTGAGATTCATTTCTTTTCTTGCTGTGGATACTCTAGGTCTCTTCAGCTGAGGGATTCATCCTATCCTCCATTCAGACTTGTTAGAAAAAATAGGCATTTTTAGGACAAAATTTATCTTGTTTTGAAATAGGAAACTCAAATAGTTTGAATCTCACTCTGAAAACACATAGGTATCCACTGGGTACAAAAGGGACCTGAGCCCAGATGCAGTTGTTTTTATTTGGGTCAGCTGAATATCACCCCTCATGTTTATTCAATAGGAGAAACATTAATGAACATTCAGTAAAAAAACCTCATGGGACATGTAGTATTTTCTTTCACAGAACAGTGGAATTACCTAGAGCAAAAATAGGCTTTTTAAAATATATTAATAGTAAGAGAAGGTCTAAGGAAAATATTAGTCCCATACTGGTTTAAGATGTTGAAGATGTTGAAGGACTAAGAAAAAGCAGAGGCATTCAATGATTTTTTCCTGCAGTCTTTAATATTAATGATAGACCTTGGGCTGCTTGGTCACCTGAGGTGGAGTACCACAACTGTGGGAACTTTTGACTGGTTTTGAAGACTGAAATTGTATGAGCTGAATATTCTTAAGTCTGCAGAATCTGATGGATTTCATCTTAGAGAACTAAAGAAGATAGTAGATGTTATTGCAGAACCCCTCTCCATCATCCATCAAGGAAGGTCTTGGGAGTCTGCGGAGACTGGAAGTCAGCCAATGTTATCTCAATTTACAAGAATGGCATGAGGGACATAAAACCCTACAGGCCTGTTAGTCTAATCTTGCTTCCTTGAAAAATTATAGAGAAGATCATACTGGTATTATTGAAAGACATTTAAAGGACAATGCAATGATCAGACAGTCAACATGGGAAAGGTCTGATTGCCTTGCAGATAGATTGGACCATTCAACAGTGGTTAATGGGATGAAAAGTAACAATAGCAAATGACAGATTCTGCAGGTAAGGTGGAGTAACACCAGGCACAATTATGAACTGGGAGAGGAGCAGCCAGAAGCAGTCCTGCAGAAAGGGATCTGTGAGTGCTGTCTGTCAGTGGCTCAAAGTGAGTCAGCAGTGTGTCCTGGTAGCCAAAAGGACAACCCCCATCCTGGGGTGCATCAAACACAGCATCACCACCTGGTCGAAGGAGTTGATTTTCCCACTGTATTCAGCATTGTGTGGCCTTGTCTTGAGTGCTGTGCACAGTTCTGGGCCCCAGTATTTAAGAAAGATGTTAAGGCACTCAAATGAGTCCAGAGGAAGGAAAGAAAGCTGGTGAAAGTGGAGGAAGGAATGTCCTATGAGGAGCAATTGAGGACTTGGGATTTCTCTGTTTTGGAGAAAAAGAGACTGAGGGGTGACCTCATTGCTTTATGCAGCTTTCTGAGGTGAGGTGGGGAAAGGGAGGTGCTGAGCTTTTCTCCCTGGGATCCAGTGATAAGGCATATGGGAATGGTTCAAAGCTGTGCCAGGAGAGGATCAGACTAGGTATTAGGAAACATTTCCTTGCTGAGATGGTGGTCAAACACTGGAACAGGCTTCCTAGAGAGGTGGTTGATGCCCCAAGCTTGACAGCGTTTAAGAGACAATTGGAAAATGCCCTTAGTAATACACTTTAACTTCTGTTTAGCCCTGAATTGGTCAGGCAGCTGTAGTAGATGGTCACTGTATGTCCCTTCTAACTAAAATAGACTATTCTATTCTGTTCTGTTCTGTTAAATCTCCCAAGGTGCTCTTTTGCAATAGTTCTGGTTTAGGTGTCCCCTTTCATTCCCTTGCAAAGTTCAGATGCTGCATTCACTAAACTATTAGGTCAATATGATTAGATAGTATGCATTTTTGGGAAATACTGCATCTTCTACATGTTTTCTCTCAGATATTTCACTGCACAAGTGTTTTATTGCATTTAAATAACGCTTCACACATCTATGCTATTTCCACTCAAGTATTGATATGGCTGTTCAATAGCATAAAATGTGATACTGAAAGAGAAAATGGCACTTATTTGGCTTAGAATAGCAATCAGATGGAGCAATCACGTGGAGCAAGTCCTTTATTTTTTATTATTTAACAATAATAGAATTGTAACATTTTCTATTTCAATTAATCTTTTAAAGAAACTGCTGAATGTTTCATTCCCAATGAAGAAAAACCCCATGTGTAGAAATGCTACAAACCTAACGTCAGTGATCATAAACCAGTCTCCCTCTGGCTTAACCGCTTAGCAAATATCAAGAATTTTTCTTAAACTTAATGTTATGGACAACTAATGGAGAAAAAAGTCAAGGCAAATTTAGGCTGGATATACAACACTGCACCAGTAGCAAAATACCACATGACTCAAATTAAAATAGGTGTGAAGAGCCTGTCACCTTGCTTGCAGAAATACATAATAAGTAAAGCACTTCTGCTTACTGGAAAGAGCTGAAGATCCTGAAAGTAGTGTAATCAACTGGAAAAAGGAAAGAAAATTCATTGTCTTGGTTTTGTTCAGCCCATATCCAATACCAGTAGAGTGTCCACTCCAATCCTAAAAGAGCTATTAGGGTGTCTGTGTTCATACTTTAGAAATACTTTGTCTGATGCACCAAAATGTCCTTCGTGGATGAAGCCAAACCACTCCTGCAAAGCAGAATAAATTCACAGAGAGGAGCGTGTAAGGGCAGATAGAGCTGGTGAGAGACAGGGGAAGGAACATTTTCCACAAAACCACCACACCATCTCTGACCTCTCCATCCTGCTCATAGATACCAAACACCTACTTTTTTTTCTTGGATTGGCTCACTAACATAACTAAGTTAAACTGAGAGCAATTATTCCCAGGCTATACTTAGTTTGAACTATGTTACTTCTACACCTGAATTGTATCTGGAGGGCTTATATGCCTGAAACATCGTTGTTTTTCTTCCATCTACAGCCCTGCATCCACTAAAAGATAATGCTGCTTTATACAGCTTGTCCTTTCTCTGTATCTAGAGAATTATTCTTGTTACAACACTACTGCAAAATGCAATTATTCCACTTTTCAAAGTGGAAATAAAACATAGAAAAATCAGAGCAATTCTTATCATGGATTTTGTGGTAAAGTGTGTTTCTGTTGAAATGTTGTGTTTGATGTTGTTGTGTGTGACATTTCATTTTTTGAATAATAAAAATGGAGGTTAAAGGTTGCAGAAAACAACTCTCAGTGTTCTCTGCTATTAGAAATCCACTGTAGGATTATAATCAAGCATTTATTTATAAACCACTAGGGTTACAGTAGGATGATTTGGCATTTATAAGCAAGTCTCTTGTTTGCTGAGTTTTATGTGAATATGTGAACACCCACAGAGTTTACACATAGGATATAATTTCCAGAGGTGATTTTTGCCTTGTGTAGAATGGGCATAAATTTTGCATGGTGGCTGCCTTTTCCCAGCAGCTAGTATTTCCACAACTGGTTGCTGTTTCGCTCACCCATTCTTTCCTATCACATACTATTTTTTCAGCAGCCCTCTTGCATCCCCAAAGAAAGAAAACTTTTATCCACAAAAACAAATCAAAAGCAGTGAAAAAATGTCACTGAAATCATGCTGTTTTCTTTTGGGATTACAGAAAGTCCAGACCTTTTCTCTTCAGACTTAACTGATGAAAAGTCATGGATTTAAGACTTTCAGGATCAAGAAGTTTGAATTCTGCTTATCTTGACAAAGAATATAAAAATTAAATATTTTATTATATTAAATAACACATCTATCTTATTAAGACACTTTAAAAATATTGGTTTATGTAAAGTATTGGGGTTCTTTTATTTCTTTATCAGTAGTTTTTAGCCATATCTGTAACTGAAGTAGCAGAGCACTACCTCTCCAAGAAAAGATTTCAACAGAAAAAATTAGAAGGAGAGATTAGAAGGAGCTTGTGAAAGCATTTTTTTAGATAAAGCTCAAATGTCAATGCACAGAAGGCTCTTGCTACCTCCTACTGTTGAACCTATTGAAAAAATGCTTGTAATCGTTTTTAAACACATTTTTGAAGGACTGAAATGATTGACAGTTGCTGTAATGTTTGAAGAAATTCTGAATGATTAGTCAGGATGAGGACATTTAAAGCTTTTCTTCATTTTAATTAACTGATGGTAATGATAGATGTAAGCTCAAGGCAATGACATTGTCTCTTCAGGCAAGGACAAAAGTAGTCCTGTTTGTTCCTGCATAGATAAAGATTTGATTTGCCTGTTTACCATAGTAGAATTGACACAAACTTTAATCATCCAACTGATGAATGAAGAGATGCAAAGCTGTAAGAAATGCATCATTTATTTTACAAATTAATAAATGTCATAAGCATTGAAAATCACGCTGTATTAAACAGCCCATAATGCTTTCCAAACCATTTTGATCACCAAGAAAGGGAGGATAACTAAATGATTTCTCTAATGTATTATACGGGGTACACAAGCACTTGTGAAATCTCATCAGTCCAAGGAGCCTCTGACTCCTTCTCTTAGAAATTACTACTCCTGAAATAGAGTCAGCTGGAAGGATTTTGTGCTTATGCTTCAGGTGTGTTTGCACAGCAACCTGCTGCTTAATTTAAGTGGCATGAAGTTATGATTTTAAGACAGATGACAGACTCTGCACCCTACAGCTAAGGCACAGGCAGGCAGTTTGTTCTGTCTCCCCTCCCTGTGAGGCAGTGAGCTGCAGCAGGAGGAAGGATCAGGCAGACAAGGATAGGTATCTCTGGAAGACTGGTTAGATCTCCTATGTTAATCCCTTATCCTCCTGCACATGACACATGAGGCTACTTACATAGCAAGATATATCTTCCAAGGAAAAAAGGATGAGAGGGACAAAATGAAAATTGATCAGAATATTAAAATTCCTCAAAGGGCTATGTATATAGCTCTTTTATTATTCAGTTCTCCTGAGAGCTGCCATTTAGCATTAAGTATATCGAGAATATCTTTTGTATGGTAATGACTGTCATCAGTAATAACTTTCATTGGTGTCCGTGCCTTTTATGGCTTAGATGAACACCACTGCCATTACACAGTTATAATTTCTGTGATGAGACAGTGTAGGGGATCTGGCTGAGATCGGGTCAACTTTATTCCAAGCAGCTGGTATAATGCTGTGTTGGATTTGTGACTAAGCAGTGTTGATACAGACCAATGTTTTAGCTGTTGTTGAGCAATTACAACAAGGTTTTCTCTGTTTCTCACTCTGCCCCACTACCAGCAAGAAGGCTGGGAGTGAGAGGGAGAATGGGAGGGGACACTGTTAGGACAGCTGGCCCAAAATGACCAAAAGCATATTCCAAGTCTTATAGCATCATGCTCAGCAAAAAAGAAATTGGGAGTTTGCTTTTTCCAAACACCCTACTACTCAGAGTCAGGCTGGGAATTGGTCTGCTTGTGGAAAGTGATAAGTGATGCAAGTGTCTTTGCATCACTCTTTATTTTTTCTCATATACTGGCAGAGAACGTGGTGCATCTTTTAGATCTACCCTGATATTAGTAATAATTTCCAGCCTCATGACAAGCATATAAAAAAGAATATACAACTGACTCTATAGATCTCAACAAGTATTTAATTGAAAGTTTTCGTTTTAACTAATTTTTTTGTTTCTAGAGTATTGTTCTAGTATGGACTGTAGTAGCTGTAAATTCTACTAAATTATTCCTTTTTAAAAATTATTTAATACTTTTATACTTACACCAGCATTGTCTTTGACTATGACCCAAGTAAATTCTCATTCATAAAGATGAATTAAAAATGGCAACTGTATTAGAATACAGTGTTTGATTTTAACATTTCTAGTAGAAGTATAATATTAACAAAGCTGCATTAATTGGGATTACTCCAGATTTTCTGCATGGGTATTGATAGGGCACTTCAGACTATTAATTTTTTTCCTTGTCTCAGATTTTCCGAAGTTAATGTTTTTTCGATCTTTACTTTTAGGTTCAGGAAGGCAAACTTACT
Organism: Atrichornis clamosus; assembly: GCA_013400975.1. Lineage (NCBI taxonomy): Eukaryota > Metazoa > Chordata > Aves > Passeriformes > Menuridae > Atrichornis > Atrichornis clamosus. Next base: position 82,766 of record WBMZ01010642.1, on the reverse strand, counting down.
GACACTTAGTAGCTGATTCCTAATAGCACTGAAGTTTATTTATTTGACACAAGTGGAGATGAATCTGTCTATGCTTGAATTTATAAAGTTAAATTTATAAATTGTATAATATTTTGCTCTATTCATCTAAGGGTTCCATTTCAGTGCATGTAATCCTAGCACATTATTTTCAGGCTTAGGTCCCTGCTCTACATCCATGTTCCTTGTACAGAATAAAATGTGTTGAAGGGTTTTGTAATCACAGCAAATAAGGTTAAGATCACAGTCTAAATTTTACCTGCCCTAGTAATATGTTTCTCAGCTCAGAATATGTTCTTTCACACTGTGTTCTATCCACTGTCATGGGAAATGAAGTCTACCTGTGAGACTCATAATTCTTCTCTTGATGAGACAGCTTCACTGCACTTCCCTGTTTTATCTATCTTAGTTTCTGAATGTTTATTTATCAGAGAGAAAGGTTATACTTCCAATATTATGTTCTCATAATGTTGCATCCTGAAATTTTCTCCAATCTCAAAATTACAAGCCATTTTTCTGTAAGAGTTGTTTAGTACTTTCTTTCACAGCTCAGCTTTCAAATTCCCTTATATGCTTCATACTTAATTCCAGTATCAATAGCAAGAATCATGCATTTAATGCTTTTGCCATAGTGAGTCCCCTTTCTCTTTCAGATTTCATGAGTCTACATATGAATTTTCCACATTAACATTCTTCTCCACTCTCTGCTTCTACTCCAAAAGTTTGGTAACCTGGTTATCCCTTTCTTTGCCTGCTAAAAAGTAACCTCAAAAATAAAAATAAAGGAAGAGTAAAAGAGAGGTAAGAAAAAGCATCATACATATTATTAGGGATTAAGCAATATTCTACTAAAAATCTACTATTATTTCTTTACAGTAAAAAAAACCTGAATGTGACCTGAGAAATTGCAAAAGTAAAATTGAGAACTACACAAATACTCTGGCAGAAGAGATTTCAAGGACTTCCATCAAATGGAATAAAACCAAACACCAAATGCAAAGCTAGAAGCACTCCATGATGGCAAGAGACATATACCTATTAGTGGGTAGCACATGTATTAGCCCTTAGCTGACAACAATGCAGGGCTGCTTAGCCTAAAAGTAGCACTATAATCCCATGTAGGGTTCACTATTTTCATCTACTCTAAAGAATGAGGGAGGGAAACGGGATAATGACAATTTTAGAGGAATGCAGCAAGAAAATACACAATTTTTGACAGAGCTAGTAAAAATCTAAATATCAACATTTCATATAGGCCAAGCTATTCTACACTCAAGCTATGAAACAATACGACCTGTTAATCCACAGGAAATTCCAGTGGATAAAGAGCTCATGTAGAAAAATTGTGCTCCCAGTGTGGGTGAGAGTATTGTAGTCTGATCCTGGGTGTGTTAGAATTTATTTGGAGCAGATTGAGGACACCACCTGTTCATTCTATGCAGAAACTTAACTAATAACTATAGTTAACATTATCAGAGTAAATTTTAATGGAAAATGCTAGGACTCAAATTTGGTTTTTCTTGTAGGCATCTTATCTTGTAGGGTCAATAGGGTGATGAAGTGATACGGGTTAGAAATTCTTAATCACTTAATAATTCTGTATCATATTGTGTACTTGCAGCTATACTGCTTTAATAACAATGGAATATAAATAACCATTACACAGAAGAATGAAACAGAGAGATAGCATATGACTACATAATGTTAAATAAAAGAGACCCACAGCTATTTATAAACTCAGAAAAACTGTGCCTTTTTTAATGGAGAAATACAAAACATTCCCTACTGACTCCATTAAAAGGAAGTCCCCTAAGGCACTGCAAAACTAAATATTTTTGTACAACACTTCATAGTCAGAGCTGTACAGTATGTGAAAATAGGCCTCGGGGCAGTAACACACATCACCAAAATCCCCTCTGTGAAAACAGGTTGGCATTGTGCTTTCTGGCATACACATAAAACAGAATGATTGTTATTCTGTTCAGAATTGAAGCCATGTTCTGTTTTCATTTTTCAAAGTTGCTTTCAAGATGTTGAGGTTGGTTTTATAGGTGATTGGCTAAAGTCAGCATTAGTAATCTCATATCAAAAAGACTCTGTTTGGATCTGACAATGGTAAAAGAAAACATGAAGGATGTAATGTTTATGGAGTGGTATGCAAAGAAATGCAGATCTTTGTTGTTCTATTTTTACAGTCAGCTATAAAAACAAGTCTGAAGAAGCCCCGCTAACTGCAGAAGCATCATACATATTAATCACACTGAATCAATAACAACCTAATCCTGCTTTCCTTTAAGAAATGGTAAAGATCCCATAGATCTCAGTCACAGCTCTGTGTAGGTGTTCTAAATATAATGAGTGAAAAGACTTTGAAAGTGAAGGACAAATTTACTGTCTGTCTTCATATACAAAAAATAAGACTGCAGTTTCCAGAAAAGAGCTTATAGAAATGTCAACAAGACAGAAAAGGAACTTTATATTTGTTGCAAAATATGTGAACAAATTACATCCCTGAATATAAAGAGGTGTTGTGGGTGGGACTGTTTTCTGGTTTCTTTACCAAAGGATTATCTCCTGTGCTATGAAGTTCTTGCCTTTAATATTTTATGTGTCAAATCACCTTGAGGTTTGTAAGCTGTTCTTTGCCTAGTTTCAGTAAAATAACCACAGAAATTAAATAAGAGGATCCTACATAAAGTGTGAATGAAATGTTACCTCTGGCTTATTGAGATCTATTTAGAGAAGAGTTTTGTAGGAAAATAGCCTGTAAGTAAGGACTTATGCTTACCCATCTTCCTTTTCCTTCAAGCTATCATCATGGAAAACATAGTAATCATATGCCATTCTTTCGGGGTTTGATGTCCTTTTCTTTCCTATCCATTGTTGTTCTGGGGGTTTTTTTGCTTTAAGCTTTGGATCAGACTCAAATATTACATCTGTTTGGGCAACAAACATAGCTGATTGAATTAGACTACCAGTATAAGGTCACTTAATATAGCCTCCCCCCAAAAAATGTAGTGCTTTTTAGTAGTCATATATATCAAGCTACATGCATACACTTATGGGACACAGGAGGAGTCCTGACTTGGGCGTGCGCACAGGTGCACACATATGTTTGTGCATATTTTTGACATACACATATATTTGACATATATCCAGACTATGGTCAAAGTGCTGTGTCTCCTCTGCTCCCACGTCAACTGACTTCCAGTGGCAAAAAAAAATGTAGTACTTAGGTAGGATATGAGCAAAAACACTTTTCGGAAGCTCTCCTTATCAGGGTGTTGTGGGAAGAAGGACTATGGGCATATAATGAAGAACACCTGCCCTAAAGCATAGACATGTTTTAAGTGCAACTGAATTACAGCCCTGTGTAATAACTTCGTCAACCTAAAATGTTCACAGAGAGATTGGTTTCCCATGCACCTGTAAGCTGGGCTAACACCAAATGTTAGCTGGAGAAAGTACATCTCAGTCCCTTCAATATCACTAAATACCACTGGGCTCCCTAGGAAACCAAGAACTGTATCTACGTATTTTAAAATTTTCAAATCAAAATTATACACTCCTTTTTGTCAGCTAGAATTGGGGCAACCTTGGTTGAGATATTTGTGATCATTAATATATAATTATTTATGGTGTATGGCAAAGTAATTGTTAAAATTGTTTTTTCTGGTGCAGAGAAAAGATTTGTTTAAATTTTACGCTTTAGCTGTTAATTTTTGGATTGAAAAGGCTGTCTCTAGAGATGTCAACAGACAAATGAGGACTAAGTTTATGGACTGTTAAAGCAGATTTTTAAGCAGATGAAAGAGGTTAACATAAAAATGATCAAACTGGATTAGAAAAAATGTTAGTATATCCATAGACTGTGTCTGTGGTAGTAGACAACAGCAGATATCAGAGACAGATATAAGAACACGACAAGCTGTTAAGTGATACTTTCCCAATATAGCCTCCAGCAAAGTTCAGGAATCCCAAGCTAGAGAGCGAGTTTTTATCTAATGAGCTGGTGAGGAATTTTTCTTCTATTAATTCATTCAATTAATTTCAAAACCTACATCAAAATTTTAACATCCACACTGTGTCATGTCAAAGAATTTTATACAAACTTGTCCTGAATGAGTCTAATTCCAGACAGGTTGTTTCTGGTTTATGAAAAGGTAGTTAAAAAAATCTCTGAGTAGCTTTTTCATTCCATTAGAATTCTAGACTCTGTTCATATTCTTTTTGTAACCAATTTTTCCGGGGTAAATTATATCATCTCCCTAGCAACTCCTCACACTAAAGCCACTTAGTCTGTTTAACCCCTTGCCATCCTTGTCTGAGGAAGCAGTAACACAAACAGCACCCAAGATGCAGACATGGTTTTTTTACAGTGGTAGAATGCCATTTTCTTGTTTATTTCCTGTTCACTTTTTGTGATTCAATTTAGTTTGCTGGCCCCTGCTAAGCAGTGTATATTTCCATTGAAATACTCTAGTCATTTTTCCTAAATGGAAATCTTTAGTTCATGTATGTTTAGTCTAGTACTATATCTAGATATTTAAGAACATTTTCACATTTTTAATATCAATTGACATTGAATTTTACGTACAATTTTCATTCTCTTGTTATTACTCATTATCATGGGACCTTTATAAAACTCTCAAAAATTGGGGTTTCTAATAATTTAGCAGCACCACCAAACTGTCAACCAATGTTTCATTTCCTTTTCAAGGATATTTACAATTTCATTCCTTCATTCTTTTAGCTTTGACATATAATGAATGTGTAAATCAAACATTAAATTTTATATTAAGCCAATGCAATATTTCATATTAACTATCGATTTGACCATTTTTCTTCACCCCATATGTAAGGAATTGAGGCCTCTTCACTTCCCTTATTTCGCAGGTCTGCCATGTGAATTTCTTAGTATGTTATTAGCACCTTCTAAATTCATTGGCGGATTTTAATCTCAATTTAACACAGATTAAAGTCTTCAAAATGGGCTTCTTTATATGCTCTTCAGAAAACGGCCATCAGAAATTCATGTTCTTAAAATGTCGGTCAGAAATTCTTCAGTAAAATTCTTCAGTGTGCTTATCATTTTGCAGAATGAAAAGATGAGCTAAAGATCTGGGTTCTAATACATGTGAATAGGGTTCCAAAATCTATTTGAATTGGAAAGAGAAGTGTGGAAGAAATACTGTGATAATTTTCAATGACTTGTAACTCATTAAATATATCGGTCATATTCTAAGTCCATGAAAAGACAAAACAGGAGAAGAGAAATATCTAAATGTTAATGCCTGTAATATCGTGCCTTCAGAGCACATAAGTGATGGGAATTAATGTGTGCACTGAATGCAGTCCACTGACTCCTCTGTAATGAGTAATTAGTACTAAACTATACTGCATTAAGGACCATTAGGGGATAATACTTTTCTTTACACAGTTTTACTGGGAAATTTCTTTCAGATTAATTTGTTCTGTTCTCACAGAAAAAAACCCCAAACAAACAAACCCAAAAAACCCAACAAATAAAGCTGATGGAATGAATTTAAAAAAAAAATAAAAGTAGGTACAAATTCCTTTCTTTATAGTTCTGTGCTAGTTGCCTTAAAGCAAGCACCAGTGTGAAGTGGAAAGCCTTTGGAGCTAGAAGGATCAGTGGGAAGGGGAGAAAGGTGGGTGGATGACTGGTTGTCTTGTTCACACATTGTTAACACAGCTGTGCCAACAGACTGAGAAGGATACCATAAACTGGGTAGATATCTCTTCTCACGGATGAAGTCAGAAAAAGACTGTGATGCCCCAGTTCACCATTTCTTCTCATCACAGCAAAGTTACTAGCCCTTTCCTTTGGCACTTTGAAAAGCCACAATACAGTGAGATAACTGAATGTTTTATAATCAGGTGTGAACTACATGATTGTATTGTGCAGACACATTTTATTTTCATCTCTCAAATCTGTTACAAATCAAATTTGTTACTACACTGTGGCTCCTTTTTTGAGTTGTCTATGCCTGAAGCTTCCCAGGTCCTAAAATAGCAATAAACCCTGCCGGTTTTGTGTGTGACAGATTGTAAATTACGTAGTGCTTTTCAGTAGAACAGCAAAACATTAACATCAAGAATGCATTTGTGATTATTACTTTCTAGTAATGGTGACATTTAAAAAAGTCTTTGGAGGTTATCAGGGGATAAACTGATGCACACTGTCAAAGTAATTCGCAAGTTGACTAGTACTATCTCTCTTTAACCTTGCCACTCATGAACAGATGAACAATTCATAAGAGGATCTTTGAGACCAGAAAAATCTGGCTTAACATGCTGTGGAACCTGCCTATCACGCAAGTCTTTGTGCTAGTGGCAACGTTCCCCTTCAGCTAGCCAATACCTGCTGACAATGTGTCTTTTTGGAAAAAGAAACGCTCTGTCCTAGACCCACTAGGATTTTATTTTGAGTAAATACAAAGCATTTAAGAATCTTAATAGGGTACTCTATCAGTTGTACACATGGATGCTCTCCACTGAGCTATAAATTTCGATTTTAATTTCTCTCCCCTTAAATATGCACTGTTTTGATGTCTACTGCAACTAGGCTGAGTACCTTTCTTCCGGTAGTTAAATTACAGAGTATATGTGTATCCATATACTAGATGTATCCATGCATGGTATTTAATCATATTTGTATCTCAGTTCCACAACTGGGAAATACACACAAGAAAGTAAAACAAATGTATATGCTATACAGCAAATGTGCTTTTTTGGAACAATTAAAGGATCATGAGTAACCAAAGGAGGATAAAAATCTGAGAAGGATGAGTGATATTTTCAAATATGCCTGAGTAATTCAAAAACCTAAGACTTATTTTCAAGAGTGGATAAATGGGATTTTGACATTTTCTAGACTATTTTTATTGTCACTATCATTGCTGGAGTAGAGGCAAAGGAGAAATTACTAGTCTCCCAATGTTTAACATTTACAAAAACTGGTGTGAAACTTTGTAAAAAATAAAAAAAGAGACACTTCTTGTTTCTTGTGCTAGTTTGCAATGTCATCTTTTTATTCACTTAAGCCTCACAACCAGAAAATTCACTTAATTTTAATGTTTTACCTATGTCCAATAAAAAGTAGAACCTTAAATTGGATTTCTCTTAATGTAGGTTTTCATTTGTCCTGGTGTGAATTTACTAGACAGCTTCGTTCCTACCTCCCTGTATTTCAATCTTAACTGAATTTGGATTTTACCTAGTGAAGACAAAGAGGACGTACTGCAAGTTCCAAAAAATCACCTTTTATTTTTCAAACCCTGAAGAGAGCCCTTTTCATCAGCTGTTCTGAAAGTCAGGCCATTCTCCCTATTGAAAGGTACTTGGAGAAAATAGGTGTTGCCCTTCTTCTGTGACAGCCAGCTCAACAGTTCAGATGGAAGTCATGAATACCAACACCCAAGCACGTATCTAAGTATCCAGAATCAAACAGAGTGTCTTCCTGAGGGCCCAGCCTCTCTTCTCAGAATACAGAGGAAGCTGGAAAAGTGCTGTATATCTGACATTTATATGGATCATGTTAGAGGAGATCAATAATTCCTGTCAGTCTGTGGCAAGTGGATCACTGCAGAGAAAACATATCTCTGACAGACTTCCTTCCATGGTTGCCTTCATAGATTTAGTCTAGAGTCAGATTAGCATTTTATTTTCAACTTTTAGTGTTTGTTCAGGAAGGATTTTCATAACAGAAAGTATTTCCTATTCTGCTCTCATACTCAGATGAAGATATCTTCCTGATTTTCTGAAATTGAAAATTAAAGTTAAGCACCAACTTGGATTACCCTAAGTGACACAGGCAATTGAGAAAATAGAAGGTAATTTGGTGTTATCTTTCTCTCTGTGGTATCTGAAAGGACCACATTTTGAGGTATAATTCTCAATGAATTCAGAAATGTATTTTCTTCAGGAAGTGTGCTGACATATTTCATGTTCTCCTGTCACCTGAGAATGTAGAATACTTACACTATAAACTAAAGTATGACTTCCCATGTGTTTTCCACATTTCTTTAAGTCAGTTGGAGCATATGCCAAATGTTCCTGTGGACTAAACAGAAGTCTTTGTTGAAATGAGAGATTAATAGCATCGTATCCTTTAACTTTTCCTGTACCTCTTCTTTTTAAACAAAATGATCTGCAAATATTAACATGACTTCTTCAGGAAATGAATGTTCATTCTTTTTTCCTATTCTTTTTGCTCTACGCTTGTTTTCTTTTTCACCGTGGTATCACTCTAACATAAAGGATATCAATGACACAAGTCTGTGATTTGTGCCACAAAGAAACAGAATTTAATCCATTTTATTTCTGCCAGATTCCAGTGACTTGCTTTGCAGACTTATTGTAAATCACTGAAAAAGTTATACTGTGTGTTGTATATTGCTAGGACCTCTAAGCTAACTAAACAAGCAATATTTTTTATTGGCTCTTTTGACACATATTACTACTCCAAAATGACTGATCTCTGAGGGAATTTGAATCCTCCACAAATTCTTAAATTTTCACACCTTTTGCTATTTTTCTTATATTTTAGAGTTCCATATTCTGTAAAGAAAGGATGGAATAATAGCATAATTGTGGAATAAAGTGCACTTTGTAACACGTATTTTCGTGTGTTATGACATACTTATTGATAGCTACTGACAGGAGGAAAAAGAATTTGATACTACTATTTTATATTGTCATGGTTAAACCTTCTCTCAACAATACCTAGGAAATACCTAAAGATTTGCTAGGCCTGACATTTTAGGGGTATGTGGCCCTAATTCTTCATCTAACATTTCTTCCAGATGAGAGTTACAACCAGAGTACCTTGTACTTTAGTTGTCATGTAGAAAATATTTCAGAGCTTTTACAAGGTGAAAGGGTGGGATTATGCTATGATGATAATCAAAAATGATATGAAGAACTATTATACTAAGACAGAAATAACACATGCCATCTTCATTCAGAATAAAGAAAACTTAAGGTATTAAGAATTTAATTTAGGAAACATTGTTTTCTACACTAAAATCTCTTTTCTCGAAGAGACAGCCTACATATGGGTACTGCATAATAAATGTTCTCTGCATAGAGAAGTGTAATTGTTTTTATTCTTAACTACTTAGAAAAATAATTATGTGATCTGATTAAAAAAATTTTAATACTTATATATGGAGATATCAAAGACTAATTTTAAACAGATTTGAAAGAAAAAAGCCCAAGAAGCAAATTCCTTTGATTTCCTTCTGGGCTCAGTTCTGCACTGCCTTATATGCCTTTCATCTATAATAGTTGTACTTCAGACTTCCACAGCAGCGAGGTAGCCCCTACCAACTTCTGTCAGTTATGAAAGGATGAGGTTGAGCTTGAAACCATTGCAAAAAAAAAAAAAGGGTTAAGTGACAGAGTGAAAAAATAGCTATTGCATATGCACTATGCTGCTTACTGACTGAGATTCTAAGGCTGCATCTGTGAAGTGGAAAGCACAAGAAGGTTTATGATGAGTTCCCTTCCTTTCTCCTTTTTCTTTTCCAGCTTTTTAGTCTATATAAAAGCTGGGCAGAAAGCACCTGTGTTCTGCTAAGGCAAAGGATATGGACTTGTGCACCGAGCTTTGTTCTTCACTAACACTGAAAAACAAAATTAAGTTTCCTAAAAGGCATGTTCCAACACAAAGATTTATTCAGTCAGAGGAACACAAAGACCTCGTTACACGAGACTGACCGATGGGAGCAGTGCTGCTAACATCTCACAAAATACACAAAAGTGAGTCTGAGGCAGATTCACAAAGGACCATTTCTGCCGCACGCTGATGCAAAGGCATCTAGAAAGTTCCCATAACAGTCTACAAGAGGTCTTTTAAAAAGGATTTATAAATCTCAATGTCAAAAAGACCAATTATAGTCACCTAACTCAATGTCAAACAAAACACACAGCTTTTCACACGTAAGATTCTGGAGAACTTGTGGGTGATGAAGCATCCTTGCTGTATATAATACCTATATGCTGAAGCAGTTTTTCTTTTCAGCACTATGGAAAGGGTTTCACAATTTTAAAACCTAATCCAAAGCCTGCCGGATGCCATGGAAAGCAAATGTAGATGTCTACATCACAGATAGCGATTTGCTCTCTTCACAGCTGTTAATGAACATATATAGACACTCAGATGGCAGTTCATGTCATGCCAAAATAAAGATCTAAAGACAGTTATATGCACCACACTTGAAAATGCTGCTTTCTTTTCATCAGCTGTAAAAGAGGCTTAGGACGAATAGTTCAGATATGCATATCCTCACTCTGCACATCAAAAGTCAGATGAAATAAAATTCTCACAGAGAATTTTTTTGCAGACTAAAACTGATTTTCATACAAACCTGTCTTTACATGGCTATTGTATATGGTATGACTACAGAAAACAACAAATGTAATAATTCTCTATATACAGAAAATATAAAAATTACCTCTAACTTTGTGAAATTACGGTTTCTACTTCAGAAAATTTCTGAAATGGAAAAAAAATCACTTAATACTCTCAAAGCATTGAAAATAGTGTCTAAAATAACCCTATAAATCTGTTTCCGTGAAGAACACACAGAGTTGCAATATGCATTAAAACTGATTTGTAGCAAGTTACAAGATAACTGATCTTTTACAAACTACAAAATATTTCTGCTTATGATAGCAGTATGTTGTGAAACAATATTTAGTATCTTGAAAGAAGTAGAAATGAAACTGTTCAGGTAATCCACACTTGTTACTTCTCTAAACTGGAATATTTTAAATTTCTTCAACATATACTGTCTATAAATGCTATGTGAGATTGATGTTTTTACAGTCAATGCCCTATACCAAAGATAAAAAGCATGCTGATATGGCATTCTGCCTAAGAAGTATCCATTTTTATCTCCCTGATGTTATTAAAAATTTGACTTGCTTTAAAAACTGTTAAAATTAACTGTGGTACTTCCTTTGTGTACTCACATCTTCATAATTTACAGTCTACCTGATAAACTGAGAAAATCATTTCATATCAACTTTAGCTTGTCTAGGTGTTAAAACAATTTCATCCAGTTTTACTAAATAAAATAAGCTTGTGCAAGACCCCCAGTTAAAATGAAGTAGACTCTGCAGTTTCAGAGTAATGATAGTAATGTCTGTTATTTGTATTTATTGATTGGAAGAAAAATCACTGTTCTATTTAAGAAGTGCAGAGGAATGAATTTTCTTAAAACTCAGAGCCATATTTTTCATGAGTAATGTATGTAGCTAAAGCCAATACTGTTAGAATTATTAGGAATGTGATGCTCAGTATTTCTAAGAACTTAAATCAACAATATTAATCCAGGAATGTTAATGACAGAGCTATTTTGCAAACTACCATTATTATTCAGGATCAAGAATTAGTTATACCACAGTAAGTAATTTATTCTTTTTTCCTTTTTAAAAAAATAATTTTGAAATTATCACCATAATAAAAAATTGCCATCATAACTGTTAAGCATGTATGTTGATCCAGGGTAAAAACCCTATTTTTAAGAACTAATTAGGGACACAGGAGTATGAAATGAAACAGATTCAGATTTACCAAGACATTAATTCCAATTCAGCATTACACTCCTGCAACTACACTGTTTCTGCAGAGACCTTTGATTCTTGCACCAAGACATTAATTCCAATTCAGCATTACACTCCTGCAACTACACTGTTTCTGCAGAGACCTTTGATTCTTGCATCCAGCCAGCTGAGAGCAGAGCATCAGGAGAGTCTGCAGCCATCCGTGGTACCTAATGGACACAATGATATCTAAAGGCTGCTCAGACCAGGCACCACAGAGCCACGGACGGAGGCTGGCTTGCACTGTAGCCTGCACATTCAGAACAATGACTAGCAGATCACCATGTCCTGTTAGCCAGTCTGTCAGGTCCTTTACACATTTCTTTCATCTTTTATAAATGATGCACCTCCAAATATTTTTAGAAAAAACACACGCAGTACTCTGTGTTCCCATTTGGTGACCGCAGGGCTGATAGGCCCAATGCCTATCATGTATCTCAACAGAGGTTATTTTATTTTACTGTAGGATACACTAACTTTACTGTTAAAAAGGGGATATACAATCCATGAAAGTCACTGGTGCTCAAATATTAATGTGTCCACTAGTATTTCCCAGGAAATACAGTCTCTGTCCTGGGTCAGCTTTGAATGGAGACCACATTCAGACGACCTCCAGTGAGTCCCTCGCTTTTGTGCCACTCCAACCACCCTCTTTAGATACCAGGGTCCCACAGGACTGGAGGCTGCCCGAATTGCTCACTGCTCTCTTAAACACAGAGGTCTCAGCAAGCATGACAACAATTGGATGAATGTGGCTAAAAATATCTTCTGAAATTTGGTTGACTAAAGAGGAAAACCAGCGTTTTAAGAGATCAAAAGCACAAAGGCAAGGTTCCGTCTCTAACTCCACTTAGTCAGTCTGCAACTCATATATCAGTGTTGTATATTGTTTGGGGGAGTGGGATTTGAAGGTTTTTTTAATTTTTATTTTTATTTAGATTTAAAATAAAACTTGTGGAAAGCCTAAAATCTTCAGAAAACTGTAGTAAAATCAGTAGGAGCAGTTTATCCAACTGTACCATAGCTCCAAGAAAAAATGAGAAATCATTGGAAAAGAAAATGGTCTTAGGGACTGAATATATTTGTAATTTACCTGTATGAGTCTTTTCCTCCACATGAACCAAAAACATTTTTCTATAATGACAGAATGAAGCTACCTTTAATATGTTTCTTCAAAGGTTTTGAAATCTTACCACTTCAACATGAGATTAATTAATTGCAAGAGAGAAAAGATGGATTTGTCACAACCAAGGAACTGGATTAGTGTTTTAGGGAATTAGCCATCTCCATCTTTTGATTAAGCTGTGCTGGGAAATATCTCTTCTGTACTGTAAATCAGTAGAAGACATTTTGTTTAAACTGCAAGCATAAAATATGAAATGTTTTAGGCCAGTTTCTACTACCCCAAATGATAATAGAAAATTTCCTGAAGCATTTAGGGACTAGCACTATAACTTATTAGGTGCCTCTCTGTCATACATATTAATTGAGAGGACATTAACTGCTAAACAGAAAGCTAATTCATGGTCACAGAGCAAGCATTTGAAAGCTAACTCATACTGAGGGAGTATGAAGAGAATTTCTTTAGCCAGTAAGATACACAAGAGCTATTAAACATCAGTAGCCTGATCTAAGGAAATAAGATGACATCTGGCATATGCTGGCAGTGTTAATGTTTAAGAGGAAGAAAGTGGTAATACTGGCACCCTTGGAATCTAGAAAGAATTTTATGACCAGAGTCTTTAAAACTGTGCTGCAATCCTACTAGTGGGGATGAAATAAGCAAAAGTGTCTGGTACCTGCTATCAGAACACTGATTCCTTTCTCCAGGTAATTGACAGCTCCAGTCAAGGGGTTTGAACATTTATGTCCAATTGGTCTCAATAACACACACATGCTATGTATCAAATAAAAGTCTGTACTCAAAATAGAGTGAGTCTAGGTGAGTGACTCATAAGACATCAACTCCAGTGTACAGAAAAACGAAATTGCATTGAAATGGGATGTTCCAATAAAGAGGCCATTCTGGTAAGGCCAGAACTTCTTCCACACTAGCATTATTTATCTTGCACTTCTAAAGATTATTGACTCTTTCCTAACACTACAGTGGAACAATTCCGTGGGAGAGATTCTAGGAGGGAAAGAGGAGCCAAACCACAGTCAGTGATCCAGACCACCTTGTATAAGTTCTGTGGTAACAGAACATATTTCTAACTGAAGCACAGGAACACTGACCCATGAGGGTCATTTTGCAAGGAATAGCATTGAAAACAACAGGTCTAGGGATGACGGAGGGAATCCATGGAGGAACTAGATTTTTCCAAAATCTCAAATCTGAGAGTGATTGAATTGCTCTTGTCTCAAGAAAATTCAGTTTCTGCGTTGCTTACAGATGTCTTACAACAATGAAAAAGCCAATCTGCCATGCTAGGGGAAAAAAATGACAGTGCAACTATATTTCAAGATACAGCAAGAAGACATTTTCTATAAGGATTCTGTTATATTTAAATTTTAATATTTTCATTGTGTGATAGACTTATCTTCTTGGTATTATAACTAATTTTGATACACTGTGGATCTTATACTGAGTAATCTGGCTTTAAAAAAAAAATGAAAAGGAATTTCTAATAATACGATGTACATGTCAGAGATTTACACTTTTCAACAAAATGGTCTGCAGCCTGATAAAGTAGATGGAGGTGAAGGTTAGGTGAAATTTAAAGGAAACTTCAATATTTGATACCAAAAAATAGTGTTAGGAAATGCAGCATTTTAATATTTTAATAGAATATTATCAACAGTAAATTGTCTGTGGTCTAAAAGGCTATTACACTTCAAAATATGGTAGTACATATTAAAACAATGACTATATTTCTCATTTCAAATACATCTTACTTTCAGAGAGCACCAGAAAGTCACCATCCCTGCTGTGATCATAGATTACACAAAATAGAGGATGTAGATTTTCATGCTTCACAGAATACATTTTTATTACATTTAATGTTATTTAAATGATTGCAGAACATATTTGAAAAATTGGTGCTGCATCCTTGCCCAGAACATTTAATGAAAAACTGTGACTAAGCAGTGAAATGTACGCTAAAGGCTCTCCAAATATTGGCATAAAGATTGCGAAACTTTCATCAATTATTACTGTAGTGTACATTCAACGCAATGTTTGAGCAGAGCTAAAAAAATTTAAATAAAAATAATATGGAATAAGTCTTTTTTTGTGCAAAAATCAAAAAGCCCCACATATTTTACAAAGTGAATTTATGAGTATTGAAGATAAAATGTTGTAGATTCTTTTCTATAGACTGTTTAGATTGTTCAGAAATCTTCATCTCAAAACATAGACACAGCTATATTTTTTTAATCTGCACAGATAATCAAAAGAGTAAAGGCCTTTACAGTCATCTGTCACTATGCAGAATGAAATTTTCTGCAAGGCACAAAAAGGCTGAGGAATTGCATTGGTTTTTTTCTTTGCAAATTTTATATAGCCATGAAATAAAACGTGAAGAAATCAGAGATGGTGTGAGAAAAGACTACAATAAAACTGATTTTGAGCAGAGAGGTTGTGTACACTAAGGAAAAGGAGTTCTGTAGTTTAATGAAAAAGGATTTGGGGCTGAACAAATATAAAAATATGTGTCTAATAAAAATATAATGATATATGTCTTCAATATTGTCATGAATTTCACCTAACAGAATCAACCTCTTCTACCATGAATTGCTTAATTATCCAAAGAGAGCAACAACAGGCTGCTTGAGCATATGTAATCTTTTCAACTCTTCCTTTAAGCACAGATGCACATGCTGAAAGTCCCCAGTAAGTTTGCAACATCCTGTTTTTATGAGAAAACTATAAAAAGAAAGACATTATTTTAGGTATGAATACAGCAAATTAATTCTTTGATATAAATACCTATATTTCTAACTGAAATTTTAAAGTAGAAATTCGCATTGTTCAAATTTGCATGAAAAAGGAGTGACATCTAGTGGCAGATTGAATTGTTTACTACTCTATGTGGTAGTAAAGGACATTGTAAGGAAATCCATCATCTGGTTGCAGTAAAATGGAATTAAATGGAAGATACCCTGGTGGTCTTTATCAGTGTGTTTCACTTTGCATCTACTAGAGCAATTACTGAGCAAACCTCTTTCATGAGAAGAGCTAAGGGTATACGTATAGGACTGGACTTGAGACAAAATAAAATAAAAAAGGGGTTTATTGTCAAAACAAAATATTCAAACTATACTATCAAATATGACTGCATGCAAAAAAAGCAGCATAAAATATGTCTTTTTACATACAAAAAAAAGCACCCTAAAACAGTCCAAGCAAATTCCTATGTCTTTGCAATTTTTGCTTATTTGTGTCAAATTTAAGTTAGCCCCAGTACCCTTTCTAAAGATAGGATGATTAGGAATGCTTTCTGATTAAAATATTTTTTCCAAAATAAGGTAATTCTTTCTCAGTCCCATTGTACAATCCAAGTAAATAACTTGAGGAAATTAGCAGTTTTGTACCATGACTTAGTAATTTTTTAAATTTATTCTTTAACTTATGTCATAAAAAATAATAAACAAGACAAAGAATAACATCGTCCCAAGGTAATGCCACATCAAAAATTTATATCAGAATATTGAAGAGATCTGGTTTTCTTCAAGCTTGATGTTTTGGGAGGATATGAATTATTCTGATAAAACTGTATTTGTGGTTTGTTCTCAAATATGCAGTGATTCACTGGGACAGATCCTCTGTAATGATGGGAAATACAGACTACTGTATTTGGCCATTTCAGATAGGGGAAGCAAAGGCAAAAGAAAATTTGATATAGTACCAAACCAGTAGTATACTTGATATAGTACCAATCAGTTTTTATTCTGCTGATTTCTTCTTTGCCTTTCAAAAGCTGTAGTGCTAACAGGAAAAAGTCACAGTCTTTAGTTGATACTGAGTGAAACGTGCTGTGAATAGAGATCAGATCTCCTCAAACCTCATTTATTGCCAAAACTTGACTTGTGTTGCAGCTTTGACAAATTACAGCAATTTTCAAATGCATGATAGGGATTCCGGGAGATATGGCATGTGCTGTCATGACTGATATACTGAAGACTGTTGGGAAGATTTAAACTCATAAGTGCATTACTTTTTGCTGATTTCTATGTAGAATATTGGCAGGTATATTTTGCTTGTGTTCTAATCTCTACTTTTAGAAATATGAAGTTTTATGTATGGTTCTGTCCTTGGAAAAAGAAACCTAAAGAAGGCACAATGACAAGCATTCCAATAGTAGTTGACAAGCATTCTGCTTGCATTTCATTTTATCTAAACATTATTAAACTTTTACATTGAAATTATGTCAGTGTAATTTCATGTGTAACACTCCAGCTTCATAACACAGATTGGATGAAAACTAAGCATTGATTATCCTCAAACTGCTCCAGTCCTGATTAATGGGCAACATGTAGACTAGGACAATATATTCTCTGCATCCCCTATACAAGTGTTGTACTCAATCAGTACATCTCTTCAAGATTTCCACATCATGGGTCCACAAAAGTTCAGGGCTTTTTTGTAAAAGCTTTATAACTCACTTTAAATCTGGCTGCTGGCTGAGCAGGCAAATCCCTATTTCTGCACGTAGACACAGTATGAACATTGAAATGGGGAGAACTGTTAATATTGAGTTATCATAAATAATATATGCATAGCAATATTCATCTAAGTGAAGCCTTCAATACCAGCTTTGAAATGATTGTTTTAAAGTGTTATCTCACAAATAATTGGAAAATATTTTGTTCAGAGTTAATCCACAGTCCTTCCTCACATGTAAGAGTTCTTGATTTAACCTTTGCATTGGACAGAAAAGACTACAGGATGCCCCTATAGAAGCAGCTATTACTTCATCTCCATCTACTACCTTAATTGCTGTTACAGATCTCAGGTCCTAAATATAAGTTTTCTATACACAAGAACCAGAAAATGTAATTAAAATGCTGAAGGTCCTTATATATTGATAGACTGTTTTCATTCTAACCCTCTTTCCCGTCAAACTTCATTAATTCTTTCATGTCCTTGTTTATCTCCTTCTGTCTTCTTATCACCTTCCTCCTATCCTTCCTTCCTCCATGCTGATACAGTTCCACCCTCTTTGCCTGCCCTCCATTTTACCTTTCATCATATCAGTTTGAATCTAAAAATTTTTTTCAGATAGTGCATCACATTTCTAGGTGCTCCTGAAGTCACTTTGTTATAGACTTATTAACCCAGAATGACGAGGGCATAACACCTGTTCAGGTAAGCCATTACCAAGCTTCCATTTGTTCCATTACTGATCTGATGAGTCTCATAGAGCAAAACTGCCTAATTCTCATCTGAAATGAGAAAAAGAAGTGCAGTTTTCAGAAGGTGAAGTCTATTATATTAACAAAATTATATCTTACCAGTATCAAATCAGAAACACACTACCTATAGGTTTCGTCCTTATGGCCGAAGTAAATGCCAAGTCTTCTGCAAAATGTAATGACACAAGAATCCATTTCAAATTTCAAATGTTGAAAAGCATACATGACAGAATTAATCAGTATCTCTCTAAATTTATTGCAGCAATTATTTCTTTTGCCAGAGCAGTTGAATCCAAGTGGGATTTTTGGCTGCAAACCTTTGGTTTCAGCTTAATACTGATAAAGCTTCCATTGCACAGCAGTGTTAGACCATCATTTAGTCCACTGGCACATATGTTTTGATGAAAGTTAATCCTAGACATTTATTTCATCAATAAGTTCTTACAATACAACTAGGCATTACATAACTACATCAGAAATATGTAAGTGACCAGCACCCTGACTTTGTAAAAGTAACTGCCTCCATAATTTGCCTTGATTTCAAATACACTAACAGAAACACTTCCTTAGGATCAACCAGCTAACAGAAACAGTCAGACAGACATGATTGATATAAAAGTATTTAAATAGTGAATAGTATGTACTTTCAGATGCTGGTAAGAGTGTGCCTCCGTAGCAGTCATTAACATACGTTTTTCAACTGAGTTTAAAAAATGACTTCTGTGCCAAATAAGCAGGGAGCTCTTAAACAGCTCATTCCCTCCCATAGATATAGAAAATACATAGAAAGCAGCTCTTTTGTTATTCACATCTATTGTGCCAGCTGCTGAGAAACAGGCTATTTCCACTATCACGTCTTTTTCATGTTGCAAAGACATTGATTTTTGAAGTTCTAAACAGATATTTACCCTATCTCCTACAGGTAAGATTTGTCCCGGATACAATTATGCTGAATCTCAATGATGTATTTAAAAAAAGATGTAAACATCTCAGTTTTGCAGTAGTTAGCATATTGAAAAGGCAGAGAAAAGGTCCTTCCCTGTAATGTTGCTGGGGTTACTGCACTATTTCACACTCAAAATAAATGAGGCACAGTAAAGAAAAAATAGTTTTCGTTTTGGAGATAATGTGACATAGGAACAATCTTCAGGAACTAAAAAACCAATGAAATCTATTGATTGGAGAAACAAACCAGGTGCTGAAAGGCCTGGATTTTATTCTTGGCTCTGCTGCACTGTATTCAGCTGCGTAACTTCAGCCAAGTTACTTCATAACTTGTGACATGCCCCCATTTGTCCTGGTTGTTTTGCAGGTATTCTAAAGGGCTGAGATCCTAAAGGATGCTAGAAAGAAAAAAACACCTTTGACATATATGCACCCAGAAGAGTGTTCTAACTCTAGGATGAAGGAAGTTTAGTCACAATTCTAGACTCCTTTCTTTTTCTTTGCTGGCTGTGCAGGACCTCACCACTCCATATAATGACCTCAGAGACAGGGCTTCTCCATTAGGAAGCCTGTGCACCATAACCTCTGTGCTTTATATCAGCTTGCAGAGACCAGGTGTCTCACTGCTAAGTGTTGCAAAAGATGAGGTGCAGGCTCCTTAGAGAGGTGCCTAAAATCTCTCCTTTAGGTGCATCATAAGTAGCATTCTCTACTCCTGGTAACTCTGCTAGCAACTGAGAGTGGCTTACGGTTTTGACATTGTATTGATTCAACAAAAGGTTTATCCTCTTTCCAAAGATTAGTTGGCTTCATGAATGTGAGTTGTTATGTCAGGCCATTTATTGAGTCTGTCAAAAGATCTGTGAGACAACACCCAGAAGTTGTTGCATGGCTGCAGTCACCTGTTCCCGTACAGGTTGTTACAGGCACACTCCAACACATAGGCCTGTGGCACAGCCATCAGGAATCTGGAATAAACTGTTCATCCTTCTGAAAACATTGTCTGGATATTTAGCTGGAGATCACCATCTTGAAGCACAGTAATTCAATAATACTACAGTGGCTCCATCTGAGATTTACTTTCTCTTAAGTTGAAGTATCTCTCAGATCCTTATCACAAAACCTCATGAACAATTTGAATTTTTTTTTCTCCTCTGTCCATCTGCGAGGGGTAGTGAGCCTGGGTAGTTCCTGGCCTCTGGCCAGGCTCAAACCACTACAAAGTTGAAAGAAATTATGGTTAAATAAAACATTGTTACTTACATTAACACTGCTAATAACATAAACAGAAACTGAGGTGTTGAAGAAATTTGTCATTTTTATAACAGAAATAAATATAGGATAGATGCAGTGGTTGACCTTTGAGATAGAGAGGTTTTGTTAATGGAGTAATGGTTTTGTTAATGGATTAATAAAACTTTCAATGCACTAATTCATTTGAATAAAATGAAAAACAGATAGTGGAGCTCTTTTAGCACTTAAGAGTTCTCAAAAACTACAGTTGAAGTTTGGCTTTCATAACAAACAAAGAAAAAAAGAAAAAAAGAAAAAAAAGATGCCACTTACGGCAAAATGTGAGCTTGTGCTGGAAGAACCTGGATAAATTAGGAAGGTAAATGGGTTTCTCCTGGAACTGTTTTATAAAATGCGTAATTATTATTACTTTTTTTTGTTTCTATAAGACCAAAGAGTCTGTTAGTACCATAATAACCTGCTAGAGATATTTTATTAGAATGATGGTTTAGTTCTGTCCATAAAAGATGTTAGTCATATTTGTTGCTTATTTCTGCTCTGTGATTTTAAGGGTAAAAGAGTAAAAGAGAAGTTGATTTGCTTATGGAAATTTTGCTATTGACAAAAATTGTGCTATTTGGGATAGTTTATTGCCCTTCTCATACGAGGTGAATATAAATCACATAGACTCTCTCTTGTTGGTACATTCCAAAGTGGAAAGTTCTTTAATTTAATTTTTTTTTTGTAAAGCGAGAAGACGGAACAGAATTAATGAGTCAAAAATAGTATTTGATGCTTTTAATATTGCCTCATTTCTCTTTGGCACATGTTGAAGTTATACAGTAACTCAACACTGTTTTATAAGCAATGCACTACTTGAATTGGACTTATAATACTGCAATAGTCAGTAGTTGTATTAAACAGATTGCTGAAGTACAGTAGGGCTCTTGAATCACAGCTGTGTTTCAGGATTCCCCACAAGACATCTATGGCAAGAAAAGTTAACATAGGGGGTTTTTTTCTAATCCTATTGCGAAAAGGATGCAATAAGAAAGAATTTACTGCACAAGAAAAATCAGTCCAGATTTCTTTTGCTGACTAGTAAGTATATAAAGTTAGCTTGTGAAGTCGGGGAACTAGCAGACATGCAGAATGACATCTGCCGCTTGACCTCATGCTAGTCTCAGATTCAAAAGTACCTTCTCAAGTATTTTTCAAAATTATTATGTGAATGCAGCAGGTGCAAATACATTTGCAATCAAAATTTAAAATAAGTTCATGCTCACAGGCAATTGCTGAAGGCCAAATGTATCACTAGCATAATTACATGACAACCTACACCAGGGATGTTGTTAGGCAAAGAATACATGTAAGTCAATGGGAAGAGGTGGCACTTTTACCTTAATGAGAACTTTAGAAAGAAAAAGGAAGTCAGAGAAAACCCCACATTCAATTAGCTTAAGGGAATGCACAATTTGGATGCTGAAAAGCAGGAGTGCATTCTTGGGCAGAATTCTTCATGGGACCTGCCAACCAGTTATGCATCCTCAGTCACCCTCAGATGGTGACTGCAAGGGAAAAGTAAAAATTATCAAGTAGGATGAAAAATTAAGAAACAAAATACCATCTCTTGAATGGTAAAATATGGTTTGCAGACACTTCATGTAACTAGTAGTCTGATGATAGTTTAGGGGATGGAATTATTTTTTTAGGAATGGCAGAGTGACCCATGCCTCCTTTTCAAAGCTCCAGGTAGGGAAAGCACAGCTAATACAAATTCTTGTCCCTCCTCAAATGGCAATCCTTACCAGCTCCTGGGAAAGCACATGCATATGATACCCTTCATTTCCTCTCCCTTCCACCTTCAGTTCCTTCACAGATGGGGAATGTCCACAGTCTTATCTGAAGAGAGAAAAACTGCATTATATAAGATCTGATCTATATTTAAGATCCAAGAAGTTAAAATGCCAGTTTCTCCATCAGGGAAACAGCACAATCAATTTCATGGCATTCAGTATACATTTTTGTTTCTGCTGAGTCTTTGCTAAGATACCTATTGAAATGACATTGGTCTAGAAGTGATATTGCTAAGAGTGTGTAGGATTCAAATTAATTTATATTTAATTGGTTGAGACAGCCTGATGCCCATGCTATTTTGCTGAAAGAATTAGACATAAAATACCATTATCACTGCAGATCCATCTCCCAAGAAGGGAACATGACTAATAGAAAAGCTTTTCAACCCTGCATTAAAGTGTCAGTGACACACAGAGTAATCCAGAAGCATTGTGTGTCTCTGAAGAGTTTGCTCATTTATAATGAAATATTCATCAAATAAACATCAATATTACGTGCATGTTCAGAATGAGAAAAACACATATTGGCTGACACTGTGGAAATGTAGAGACAGATGGATTTCCTTGATTAATGGGAGTAGCTGCATTGTTTCCCTTTTTCTCAAGCATGGCTGCTCTGCATGATGCCTAGTTCTCCATGACAGTGTGTTTGTGGAATTTTTGATCTTAGTTTTGTACATGCATGTACTAAAAGTGGATTAAACTTCATTTAAATTTTACTTTTATTCTCTAGTTACACTTAAGCATACAAATGAAGTCTTGCATTTTCACTCTCCAGCAGTTTTTCGAGCTCTTTTTCTTTTTCTTCTTAATAATAAGCAAGATTAGTTCTAGATGGCTCTGATATTTTATGAAGGCAGAAAATGGAACATCCTTATTACCTCCTTGGGAATGTTGCCTTCTTCACGTATGCTCTTCTACCTCCCATTAACTTTAACGGGATTTCCTCCTGCCAGTCCACATGAGAGCAAACGCATATCTAACGTACATAATCCTTTGTTCAAAGGCCACAAGCCTGAAGAAGAATTATTCTGAAGGGCTTTCGGAACATAAGGATATACAGTAGTATATTCTTCAAATCTAAGCATATGTATTTTGACACCTTCTTTTTACATGTGTTGAAAAATCCTGAGGAGATACAGGATCAAATTGAAAGGGGGAGGGGAGGGGGGAAGAAAACCATACCAAAAAAAGTCACAAAAAAAATCCATGTCATTTTAACAAAGACTAGTTCATTAAAAAATGTCAGAAATAAAAGGAGGAAAAAGATGCCATTCTACCACTTTTCAGCACTACAGTATTACTCACTACACCTTTCTCCATAAGGAGTCACAGCAAAATCAATGTGATACATCAATACACTAACCTGGAAACTGGTAGAAATTTGTCATAGTTTCTCAAAATTATTTTTAATATCAATGATAATAATGATTCATTCTTATCCAGAATCCTGCATCCAAACACTCTAAGCATTAATTACATTAATTCTTACAGTCCATCACTGAAGCTGTTATCAGCATCCTCGTTTTACAGAGGAAAGAAGGGTATGCTTTTCTCCCCTTGAGCTACCTAGAAAGAGCATCTACATATTGAAAAACTCCCCCAGGATTCACTTCTATGCTCTTCCCCTGATTAATCTACTTGAGGTAGGACCGCATCTGCAGAATTTCTTCTGCGTTCAGGAAAATGGGAAGACTTGTGGAGCTTTGCCTGACAGAATAAAATTGAAGGCATCTTCTCTTTGTGGGATAATGTGCTTATGAAGGGCACTGTCCTGCTGTGTAAGGGAGCTATTATGGCATTGATTAGTCACAAGAGAACAAATTAAGTTATCTCAAACTTAAGAGATTTCTTCTTTATAATACATTATTGAAAACCACTAAGGGAATAACAACTCTTTATTCCTTTTATGCAGATTGGTTAAATACCATGACATTTTGGTAATTGCATCATTCCAGAAAAACTGACCACCAATATGTTAAATGTAGTCTTACCAGACTTGCCTACAAACAGTAGAAAATTGTTACCTAATTTAAAATTACATGACAGAATGAAGTCAACTCTAGCCAAAACAAAGCCTCATAAAATAAATCTATAATCTTTTTTAAGACAAGATCCATCAAGAAACAAAAATTTCACATTTGCAAATCTCAGCAGCCTGCTAAATAACAGAGCTCTCTAAATTGTACACACTAGTTATGAAAATATTCCTAGTCCCTGTATTTTACCACAAAGCACTAGGTACTCTTAGTACTTCAGAACCCCTAAGCTTCTGAAGTTTTTCAAGAAAAAAGAAGTTCACTACTCTAACTGCTGGCTCAACAGTGCATTGATATTCATGAAAACACTTCAGGCGTGTTTAGTGTTAAGTTTGTTCTTAAAGATTATATTAGTGATATTGTAGAATTTTTATGAAACTTAAGCATTTTTTCTTAATGGTTTTCTGAACTGAGGCCACAATTCTTAAATGCTACTAACTGAATTTTAAATACACCTTCCATTGTCATTCTGCAATAGTCTCTTTCAATCAGTTATTCCCATGAAGGTACCTGCCAGTAAAATTAAATTGAAGAATTACTTCGAATGCACATAAAGGCTTTTGAATAAAATAATTGCAAATCTCTGCTTTTAAGACTATCATTGCATTCATGTAGAAACAAAATAAAAGCTATAATCAGAAACTAAACTGATTTCTGTGAATGTGAAAGCACCAAGGAGCAAAAAAACCCCATATCATGGCTTGATGAGCCCATACAGCAGGTGTTTTGAAACTCACCATGATTTTCAACTCTAATCCTGTGCAATGACAAGAAATCAACAGTATAATGTTAATGAGGCCAATCATATTGGTATGGGAAGAGAACCTTTAAATCAGTCAAAGCCATTTTGCACAGGGATAAGTGCTTAATCCTCTACATTCAGAATATAGTTCCACTGCTGAAAACTTCAACATTTAGATAGACACCATAATTATGATATTTCTGAAGTTGTATGCCTCACTGTTACTGTTTGGAGAGACTTTTAGGAACAAATTTTTTACATGTAAAAAGATACATGCAAATTAAGAAATAACAATTATAAACATTGGTATCAGTAGAAATTTAGCTACTAAAAGCCAGTTCTGACGGAAAATTACTCCTGGATTATAAGTGCGTTTTCCACTGAATTCAGATATTCTCATTGATTTCCTATTCCTGCTTGAATCCAGTAGTCAATGTGAGAAATCCTAATGACGTAATTTGGGATGCATCAATTCATTATTCTGAGTTGTCTTAACATGTTAAAGTTTCCTCTGTTTTAATCACCTCTTCTCTGATCTGCTGTGACACTTCAGGGCAACAGCATTTTGACTTTGCCATTATCTGATTCTTCCATAAAAAGGAAGATATCCATCTAGATGCATACAGTGTGCTGGCATTTTCCCCAGTCAGTAGTGAAATTGTCACATCACCATCTGTCAAGGACAGCAGAGGTTGACCTCAGAGCCCAGACCACAGAGAAGAGCACAATCATGAGATATGAAAAGAAAAACTCAGGCTAGCACAATGCATTCATGTGATTTCTCTCAGAAACATGAATGATAGATGACCACTCATGCCATGCTAAGTGCTCAGTGTCTATGTCGCCACACATCAGGGTTCCTCTAAAAGGCTGGCCTGGTGTCCTGGGGAACACTGGCTTTCCATCTTTCACTGTCCTCTCCAGGCAGAATGGGTGTCGGTATTCAAGCAATGAACTGCTTCAACTGAGGTCTATTGAGACAAGGCGGAAAATGAGCTCTCTGAGCTCTGTCTCACTGAAGCAATAAGAGGGTTTCTGGGAGAAGATGCTGGGTGAAAAATTGCTGCTTAAAGTGCAGTACCTATTAACTCGTACAATTTAAATGATATTATTATTATTTATTATTATATTTAATTTATTGGTGCTCACATTCTTTCTGGATTACCCAGAAAGCTATAACAGAAACCTCTAAAATACTAAAAATGCTGGGTTTTACTATTCTATTAGTAAATACTATTTTACTATTCTATACAGAGGATTTTAAAAAGTGAGACAGAAAAACACAAAAAAACTTTAACACTATGATTTTGATCACAACATTAAAGTTGTTATTGTAAGTTTTCAAATTAAAAAAAAAGAAAAATAGGAACATGGAACTTCTGTATATTTTTCTGGTACATTGAATCTAGATAGGGATGCAGTTCATTCAATCTGGAGCAAAAGAGCAACTCCTTTCAAGACTGGCCAACAGAGTAGGAGAGAAAAAACATAACCTGAATGCTCAGCTAGACCCCAAGTACACAAGTCAGAGTACACACCTTGAGGAGAGACAACTAAAACATTCCTGTAGCCCAGATCCATTATCACATTTTAATTTGCAATAACAAGAGCAGAGCAGAGATTTTTTTTCCTGTAATAACATATAGTTATGGGCATCTTTCACCTTTACATTTAGGACCTGTACATCTTCTCTATCCATATGGATAAAGAAAATGTCAAACATAGTTCTTTAAAATAAAAACAAGATTCCAGGAATGGTTGCTACACCTCTAAGATTCTATGAACATCTCACATCCATAAATACAGCAGAAATATTTCTTGCTTATCCACTACCAGGATAGTCACACAGCCAAGAACCAAGACAACCAGAGCAGACCTGGTTCTCCCTCCCAGCTGAAAATGAGGGAGGGCTTTGGTTTCCAGAATGACTCAGGAACAGTCTTCCAAAAAAACCTCAGATCAGATAATACCAAAAAAACCCCCACGTTCTTTGACTTATACCCAACTGAATAACCAAGACAAAGCTAGGTAACCACTGAAGCATTCTGTAGCCAATTTATGTCTTATACTATATATTTGTCAAAAATATATTGCAACTGATGAATTATGGTTAAGACAACTACTTAATATGAAAACTTAAATTAAAAGAGCATAATTAGCAGTGTACTTTTTTACTTCTAGTTCTCAAAGATGGGATTCTTGAAAAAGTAGTTCTTGCCTCCTCTATGTAAATAGCATCAATATATCCTGATTCAAAAAACATTAAGATTTCTCCCTGCTCTGAGAAATGTATTACTTTATTTATGTGGTAAACATTAGTGATCTCTTTTTCAGACAGAGAGCAATTATTTTTCCCTACTGCCTTTTCAAAAGAAGTTTATTCCATACAAAGGCGAATTTGAATGTACCAGTAGGCTGGGAATACAAATTAACCTACCTATAGGTTGGTGTTAGTCAGTTTTCAAATTAGAAAGTGATGTCAAAAAAATAAAAGTTTTCCCATTAGTTACTACTTTTTAAATTAAAATAATAAATAAAGTACTACAATAATTTTTAAAACATACTTTATGTAGAGTCAATACTCTGTGTGGAGGGCACCATCTCTTGCCTTCTAGACAAATGCTTGCAATGAGGGAGAACTGAGGAAGTTCCAAGAGATCCTTGGGCAGATAATCTCCAAAGCAAGAAACACTCAGTTCTACTTGTTCAAGATGGCACTGGTTTTCTCCCTACATTGAATGCCCTGAGCAGCATAAAAAAAAAGACAAATATCTCTCTGTCGAGTGGTTTGCACAGCTGTTGAATAAGAGCAAGGCACTGAGGTCGTGAGAGTTTTGTGCTTTGAATGAGGAGTTTGGTTTGCCTAAATTGTTTGCCCAAATTGTTTGCTAAATTTTCTCTGCAAAGGAGTGGAACAAAGACAATTGGTTTGTAAAGGTAAGTTGTGGGTTGAACTTGGCTGGATGCCAGGTGCCAACCAAGCCAGTTTATCACTCCTCCTCACCTAGACAGGAGAGAGAAAATAAGATGGAAAACAACTCATAGGTTGAGATAAGGCAGTTTACTAAAGCAAAAGCAAAAGTTTGTGCACGCATAAACAAAGAGGAAAAAAAGGACTTTATTATTGACCTCCCTTCAGTACTCAATGTCTGGCCACTTCTCAGGAATTTCCCCATTTCCTCCTCCTTTTCTTAGCATTTACATCTGAGGTGACATCATATGGTATGGAACTTCCTTTGGTCAGCTGGGGTCAGCTGGCCTGGCTGTGTCCCCTCCCAGGACCTTGCCCACGCCCAGCCTACTGGTGAGGGGCAGAAGCTGGGGAGGCAGCGCTGAGGCAGTGCCAGCGCTGCTCGGTGTAGCCAAAACACTGGTGTGTTATCAACACCTTTCCAGCCACCACTGCAAAGCACAGCACTGCTTAGGAGGGTTGCTGTGGGGAAATGAACTCCATCTCAGTCAGACCCAAAGCAAGGTAAAAAAAATGAAATGACAGCTATCCTCTTGCTTACTGACTGGCACTCCTAGAAAATGGCCTTGCCTAAATCTATTCATCTTTAGCTTGAGAAGGGTCCTCTTGCCCTCTCCAGATGTGTTGGCCTGTGCTACACAGCTGGGTACCTTTTGGTCAGTCATATGTGACCCTTTCAGGGAGAGTGTGGGTCAGGCTGCTCTCACCACCTACCAAGAACACGGCAGAGGGATGTTTCCAGGTCAGAACTAAACACACAGCCTTGAACAAAAGGAGTTGGATGTTTCTACAGACATTCACATGTGAAGTCTGGTTAACATGAGGTGTCTCATACAGGGTCTGCAGGGTCCTTGGGACTACCAAGGCCACATAGCCAGTATATGGCCGCTGGGCTCTTTAAGTAGACACTGGCTTAGAATTAGAGGGGGCGGGTGAGCCCAGGAATACAGTGAGTGCTGTAGGGTCTGACAAGGTGTCAGAGCTCTAAGGGCACCCACCAATTCTGCAATCATTTCACCCTTCCAAGAGACTGAGCCATTGGTGTTTGTGGTCAGCTCTGACCACTGACTTGTCTTTTCCTCAAGGGTTCTAGAGAAACAATTTAGCAGTGAGAGCAGCTAAACAGTTCACAGAGCATTTTAAGGGATGCAAACTGATTTTTGTGTTGCAAATTTAATACAATATGCAAATTGTACGTCACAGAAACTTCTCAACCTGTTAGTATTTGTTACTGAAGCTACAGTTATTGGCATTTGAGCAGATTAATAATGACGTTTTCACTTTTTATTCATATTATTATTAAGGAGAATAAGATGTAAGATATTCCTCAAAATACTAATATTTCTTTAGGTAACACTCAAAATGAAGTTTATAAAGCCATTTTCTATTATCTTCTAAATTGTATGTTTTATGACTGGCTGTATGTTTCCACAATTAAACTAGTATTATACATCAAGAAACAAAAAAGGCAAATTATAATTAAAAAAGTTAAATGAAATTTCTAAACCCATTACTACTTTACATTAATAAAATCCAATTTAAAATATTTTTGAAAGATGCTTTTTACAGAAAATTTCATTTTAGCTAATAATTTTTATTTTATTTTATTCCAAGAAATACCCAAAAAGACAGTGTTTCCAGAGGCAAGGAAAAGAAACTGACAGGAAGGACCATTGCACAAAAGCTGGTTAGAGAAGGTGAGGGCAGCTGGGTAGCTGAACTGTTTTCTCTGGGCAACTGAATACCAATTAAAAGACATGTGAAACATACAGGAACTCCTTAAGGCCAAAGTTAAAAATTTTTAAAAACCCAGCTGTTTATCAGGAGTGTCTCATCTACCACTAAATTACCTAAAAAGCCTAATCTACCGCTACTAGTCTACCAGTAAAATATTGTAAAGGAAAAGCTTGAAGTTGTGTAATATTGTTGACTAAAACAACAAAAGACACCTCCCAGAGTCTACTGGGAGTTGAACTGTGTGTTGAACTTTTGCCCACCTTATAAATCAAACCAGCACTCAGTAACGAAATTACTGTGTCCACTGCTTCTCTGTACAAAAATGTCCTACATTTTAATATAACGTGCTCCTCCAGGGAGAAGAATACACTCGTTGCAAAGGGAAATAGATCCTTTCATATATGAGCACCTCAGAGTCTAGCAGCTAACAATTGAGGTCTATTAGTATTGCAATACAAAAGAGAAATTATCTGAATGGGCAAAGCTTGTAAGGAGAAACTATCTTTAATTAGACCAAGCAATGCTAAGAGGAATGTAATAACAATAAAAGGTAACCTTGTATTGTTTATAGTGTTTATATTTTCTGACATTACAGCTACCATAAGGATACTTTTACTTTAGAAAATCACTTAGCAGGCATGTCTGTGGCTGAATGGTGGACAGGACATTGCCACAGAGAGGAGGGCTCATGCTCACCTAGAATATTTGGATCCACTGCACAGTAACAAGGGATACAATATACAAGGGTATTAAAATAAATAAATAAATTTTTCCTCAAATATGTAATTGGAAGATTTAAAATATTACAACCCCTTGTACTATATATCTCTTCACTCCATCAGCTGAATTGATTCCATTTGCTTTAGTTTTTCTCAAATGATGCATGCAATACAAGGATTTGTTCTTGGTAAGATTGCAAGTACTTCTCTCCAAAAAGTTGATCAAACTGGGGAGCTAGCTCAACAGACCAATGAGAAATAAATATTGGAGGATCTTTAAGGAGAAATTCCTTGGTTTCAACTCTAGTGGTAAATAAGGAGAGAGTTGCAATTTTTCATATTCATCTAGGAATCTCGAGATAGTAAAGGAATTCATTGCTGTGAATTTATGTCTTTTCAGAAGTCTCTTAGGCAAATCATTTCCTCACACTTTTTTTTTTCTCATTTTAATCCGCATTTCTGAATAAGCTTTTACACTGTTTTGTAACATCTTTCACCCAGATTGCATGATAATGTACCACTGTTAAGTTGCACGACCACATATCTTGGAAAGTGTATTTATTACTGGTATGCAAATCCTTGTACTCGATTTTCAGGCAAGCACTGTGTAAAATCTTTGTAGTATTGTCTGAGATAAAACTGTATGTGAACATGGAAGTAGAAAATTAAAATTTTGGAGTGTAAACACTGTAATAGTAGCCTTTCTACCCAATTAAAAGTCTCTATACTGCCTTATTTAAGAGCTTTTGGTTTTTTACAATAGACTAATATAAAAATTGCTTTTTATATAACCACAATATTCTGAGGCATTAACATATTTTTAAAAAAATTTATTTGAATTTTATAACATTTAATCTACTAGCATGTTTCATAGACCAATAGAACTTTTTCAGATACCAGGATTCCCAACTACTGACATTTAGCTATCTATTTCCCAGGGCAGTACAAAGTTTCCATGCTTGGAAAAGAGTGATTTTTCACAAGGAAAGTGTGCAAAAATCAGCTCAAGAGAGAGTTGTCAAAAGTTCTGTGCCTGCTCTGACTATTATTCCTTCATTTTGAGGACTTCTAGGTGGTCAGAGATGCCCTGGTCAATGCCAGCAGTGGCAACAACAGCATTCCTCCCTGGATTCTCTCCCTAACCTACAAAAACACACAGGAAAACACCCTTCCATCTCACCAAAAGCCAAAGCACCTTGTGAAAAGCAGGAATGCAAAAGCTCAGCTTTTACCAGAGGTTTCTGAATAACCTTTACGCACTGGTTACATCAAAGGTTGTTAGACAACAAGCATGTCTTAGGAGTGCCACAGATCTCAGCATCTGCTTCATTAGCCTGCAATAAATATTGATTAAATTGGATGTTGTCATCTAGAGATTCCCTAGTTCACCAGCATTTTCATAAGGACCTCTGCAACAATACTTATCACTGTAATGGGGCCCTATAGTCAGCAGGCTGTTCAGTCTCTTTAGACATAATAGCCTTTGTTTCCCTTCCGAGAAAAGGAAATTTCTCCTTCTCACATTATCCTGTTGAATAAGTCTATCATCTGTAGTATGTAATGCTCTACAAAATGGTCGGAAACTCTCATATTTCTTCTGAACTAGGTGTCTTTTGTAATTTTCTACTCCTGGCTAAGGGTGGTGTTAAAACACCTATTTTATCTCAAGGTTTTCAGCTAGAGAGTTATCTGCCATGGTGCCTTTTGTTATATTTATCTTAGAGTTTGTTCTGCTTTACTGATTTGTCATAAATCCAGTAAATAACAAAACTTCTAAACTGATGTGTGATCAGTTTATTTATTTGTGATCTACAAGTTTACGTTTGAATTCCATGATTGAAAAGATACTCCATGGATCATAGGTTGTTTTCTTTTTTGTGGGTAGTTTGGTTTTTTACAGATGGGGAACATTTTTGAAATAATACTCATTATCACTGCTTTGCCTGAATATCATTTTTCTTTTTGACACTCTATATCGTCTTTAAAATATTTTTGAAAATTCACACATAACACTTTTATAACCTAAGGAAGCATAGATCATCATTCAATACACTTTGTCTCTGCAGCGTCTGAATGTTTTGATTCCAGGTGTTTTAACACTAAGTATTTAACTAAGTATTCAGAATGACGACTCCTATGTACACGGGTAACTTATTTTCCTGATTATTTGATTTATAGGAGAAATCAGTCCTAGAATAAGTGGATTAAAATATGGCTGCTCTCTTCATATGTCTTTTAAAACAAAATAAGTATATAACTCAGAAAGCAGCTATTTGACTGGCTTGAAGAGCATTTTGTTACTTTTGTTTGTTCTGTTCAAGCATTTTTCATCAACATTCCACAAACATTTTTGTAATAGTTCAGTACAACATTTATCTTCCTTTACTGCTTTATAAGACTCTTTTGATAGGGACGTTCAAGTCTTTTAATAGTTATAGAATATTTCTTATCTTTCATTGATTCTAGTCAAGTTTACCAGCTCATATTCTTTACTGCTTTTTATTTTGGGATTATAATTCTATTCTTGTCATATAGGTCCTGTCAATATTTTCATGGACTGCTAAGTACTTATTATCAGTTGCAATAATATGTTATTAACAACTTCTTCACCTCCTGTTCAGACTATATGCCTGCTTCAAAGAGATTTTTTTTCATGTTAAAACAATGAGCCTTCTCATTGAACACTTGACTCCACCTATATCTCAGCAAGGTAATATACCAGAGAACTAAGGTTTAGTGGTGTTCAGAAGTGAAAATTTTGTTTGATAAGGAGGTTTTTCCCAGTCAGATAACAAGTGAAATATTTTGAAATATTTCTGAAGTTCAAATGAGAAGGATTTTCAGTTTCACTGGCATTAGACATTAGCAAATACAAAATCCACAACTATTTGAGATCAGAAAAAAGTTTATTTTAACAAATTGTTTAATAAATTTATGGATAGTTATCTCTGTAAATGTAGAAGGTGTCTTCATGTATATCTGAAAACTATTTAAAAATGCCACTTTGCTTCCTACTTAAAGAATGTATAATTTACCTTTTATATTGCCATATTTTACTACCTAGTGTGCTGTGTAGAAACCTAAATTAAAATGTGGATAATGTTTGAATATGTCTTTAAAAATACTTGGCAGCTAAGATATGATTTTCCAAAGCCAAAACAAGAAATTATTTCTCAGCAGATTTTATTTTCATCTTAACCCCTGTCATGTCAAGAATTTCCCATATTTTTTCAAAAGCCTTTATTTTTAGAGGTATTCTGCTTATTGAAATTCCTGCCATACCATTTATTTAAATTTTGCTGATTCAGGTGAAGCATTTGGCATTAAGGGCAATATTTTCATCTATCAAAGTGCACAAGTCAGGCTACCTAGCACAATCAATAGTAGTGTTAAATTTTAAACATTTATGATTTCAAGATTTTGTGCTCATGTCCAGAGTGGAAGTTTTGCTGACATTTTTTCTTCTGTCAACAGAGATTTTAAAGTCAATCACTTTGTGATCACTGTGGCCAAGATCTCCACTTTGCACACAAGATCCTTCCTGTTGACAAGCAGCAGATCAACGAGAACATCTTTTCTATTCTGCTCCTTTAGCAACTGTACCATGAAGTTATCATCCAGGTGTTTCAGAAGTCTTCCGGACCTGTTTGTGCCAGCTCTGTGGTGTTCCCAGTTAAGTGTTCCCAGTTAAGTGGTGTTCCCAGCAAGTTGAAGACCCCTGTAAGCACAAGGGTTGTTGATTTGGAGGTGTTCTTTAGCTCCTCCGAGGACAATTCATAGTTCAGGGAAAAGAGATTTTATACCTTCAGAGTTCATGCAATATTTGAAAAAAAGAAAGTCACGCTGTGCAAGTCAAAAAATTATAAGCCCCCAGCTAGAAGTTTTCTCCTAAAGCAATTCTAAATCTCTACCCAAAGTTCAGACTTGGTCCTCCTGTCTATTCACTTCTGTTCTCTTCTATGTATCTTCAAAGTACAGACAGCCTTGGAACCTAAATTCAGACAGATCTCCACTGTGAACCCAAAACATCACTTTCTTCCTATGTTTACATGGAGACTTCAGCTTTATCACTCCTGAGTTTCTAGAAGAAAAATCACCACATATTCTGAACATCATTTTCCGCATAAGCCATTACTATTTTCTGGTCTATGTGTCAAAACACAAAACTCAAAAGTTGACTGCAAAACTCATCTCAGCTCATATTGGTCATGCAGTGTGAGTATAACGAAAAGATACCACACAAAACAGAGCTGTGTTCCTCTGCTGTGAAGCAGATGTCAGGTTCACTTTCTTTCTTTCTTGATAAATTCTTTATTTTTCTTCTTTTCAGGAAACAGAAACACTTCCATTGCTGCTGTAAAAATCTACTCGTAAAAATGAGGCAGCATCAGAGTGGTACCATCTGCTTCCCCTTTACAAAATAAAATTAATAGAAAGCTAATAAAAACTAAAGAAAAGCAAGGAGAAAGAGGTTGGAGTGAGTGTGCTTAGACAGCAGTCTGAGAAAAATGATGGAGTGTATTTTTTCTTAGCTTAATTCCATTCTCCATTTTTTTAATCTCACTGACATCAGTGTTACTTCATTGATTCCGCCATTTCTCTTTATTGAAAGGTTGATTTAGCCCTGCATAGCTATTCAGCATGCTCCATATGCTTAAGGGTGTTGTTGTCCAACATCCATTGGGATCTAAACATTGGCTTAAACTTCTCTATTGAATAGAGACACACAGGTTTACGTGTGCTCTGGAACTGAAGCTGAGGGTTGGGATGAAGGGCAGGAAAGAGATGGAGGGTAGAGGGAGAGACAGAAAGAGAGAGACATTGTAGGTCCATGAATAGTGACATCACCATGAAAGAAAAGTACTAAGTTTTGCCTTGTAGTTTTTTCTGACGGAGGTGGGGGGATTATAATTTTTCCCACAGAGCAATGAAAAAAATTCTCATCTCTGCAACATGGTGCCACATCAAATTTCCCTCAGATATGTTTTTCTTCTAGCTCCTTTCCTTCTGTGGATGTGCTAAGTACCTACCCACAGCTTTCAACCAGAGCTGTAGTTGCAGTCTCTTGGCAAGATTTGATTCTGAGCCACAAACTGCACCTGGGGAAGCAGGTGGTTACTCTTTCAGTGTGAATTTCGGGATTCAAATAAAAAAATGTTCTCTCTAGAAGTTAGCAAAGCCAAAGTCTTTGAAATGGGAGACAGAAAACCAACCTGCTTGTTACAGAAGAACTGCTTGCCAGATTAGTTGTCTGGAAAGAGAATATCATGGTGCAAGCCCTGGCTCTGTGTAGCCCACACCAATGACATGAACATCAATGCCGAATGAGTAGCTATCCTGTCTCTAGTTGTCCTAAGTAATATTGCAAACCAATGAACAGTGATACTGAAATCAAGATATTACATTAATTGCCACAGTCAGATCTCTCATTCAGGATGCACCAGTTTGAAAAATCAATCTGAAGAGATTAAAAGATTTTTTAAAAGCCTGGGGTTTTTTTTCCCACAACCTGGTTCCTTGTATCACACCCTGGTCTTGTGTTACTGGTTACACTGGTTATGCAGGTCCTCAGCATGACCAGAAATCCTACTCATCCATTCCAAAACCTACATATGATGGCAGCGAAAAGTTTCTTTTACTGACTTTTGTTGTGTGATTTTCACCTGAAAACTCCCAAGTATCAGTAGCTACTGCACCAAATACATGCTGCTTGCCTGATACCTCCAGCCTGAATACTCAAGAGCTGGCTATAAATTCCACAAATGTGGGTATGTCACAGGCTAAACCACCTATCTACCACTTATTTCTACAGACGTGTGCAAACATGTATCTCTACTTTACACAGAAATGCCCAAAGTTTTTTTTAAAGTGACACTTCCTACAAAATCTTTGTTTTCTCATGAGCTCTTCAGAAACCCTGTAGCAGTTGACTTTCAAACCATTACTGTCAGAATCTTGAATGTCTCTAATTTCCTTCTGCTTTGTCTTCCTTCCAGAAGTCATTAATTAAGGACTTTATTCTGAAGCACACTGCCTGAACATGCCAATGAAAATTCAGTTAAAGGATTCAGCTTCTAAGAACAAATTTGTTTCTTTCCAAACAGAATACTAGGCCTTCATGAATGCAGAAAAGCAAAAAGTTTGGAACAATCTGTTCAGATTTTGTGAGTAATTTTTAAGATTTGCTTGCTGCCAGTTAGCCTGTGGCTTTCACCATCTGATGAAAGCTAAGCATAAGTCACTCTCTTTTGCTTTTTATCCTGAGAAGTTCATAAATCACGGCTTTTTCAGAGGTATTTGCCACTGTAACATGCTGAGTTCCTGTAACATGAATTGTCTCTCATCTTCCTATGGAACACTTATTTTTTCAGAAAAAAAAGCCTCACAGCAGAAACTGCTAGTGGTCAAGTCATTCAACTGTAAGTAGAAAATATGGCTATATCAAACCATTAGACAAACCTTGTAAGACCTGCTACAATCCATGGCAGGGACATAAGTAAAACAGATTAGATCCATAAAGCACATATCTTGTCGCTGTCTGCAGTGTCTGCAGAGAATGGACTATTTCATTTCCTGGATTCATGGATCCCCAATGAAGCATAATTGTATCTCCATGATGGTTTCATGCTACTTGAAGGAGACAACAGAGGAAACCAGCTTCTGAAAGCAAGCAGTTAACATTAGTCTTTCAAGGTAGTTCCAGCATTAGTTTTCTTTCAAGTTAGTTCCAACTATTTTTTCACCATCCATTTCTATCATCATTTAATCCTTTCAGAGAACACAGAGACATAGGAATAATGATAATACATTAGAGTTTTTATAATATATAAATATTAATCTTCTAATTTCTTCTTGTAAAGAAGTTCTGTTTTTAATTGGATTGCAAATTTTTACTGGCTTTCCTACACTGGCATAAATTCAGCCTCATATTGTCATGAGGTATAAGGTATACCACTAACTGTAATATTCTTCTTATTCTCTCTAAACTGTTATTTTATTAAGCTATTTTTTACTGAGCCTTTCCTACTGAGATCCAGACAGATCCCTGCATGATCTCTTTCCCTCTTACCTCCTTAACCACCTGCCTGGAGCAGAGCAGGATCATTTACTATTTCTATTTCTGAATTTTTTTCATTCTGAAATTGTTAATTACAGATGCAAAGAACAAAGTCAGGCATTTTCTAATTATTTTTCCCTCACCTCCTCAAACAAACTGATTATTCTGTATCTGAGGCTACACGATAGAGATTGGAACTGAAAAGAAGAAGCTGCAAGGCTGAGGCAGTATAAGCAAAGTTGCCTTCCTCACAACAGTGGTGGGTTGAGCTCTCACACAAACATTTCATTTACTGTGATCCAGACACTGAGCAGTACCTTCTTATACTGTGACCAATCTGTCCATTTTCATTACATCATTTCAACATAAATTTAGGCAACATAAATTAGCCTTAATGCGGCTTTACATGTAATTCACAGGGTTTTGACTTCCTTTACTTGGCCACAAGTACAAGCTGACCCTAATGTAAACCAAAGTCTGTCCTGAAACATCTTTTAACTGCATGCTTTGTTTTCCTCCGCTGAGGAAGAGGTCTCACAGTATTGTGAATAACCAAAGCCCTTTCTTCACCATTTTTTTAGCCTGGAGAAAAGAAGGCTTAAGGTGAATCTCATCAGTGTGTAAATACTTGAAGGGTGGTCACAAAGAGGACAGGCTCCTTTCAGCGGTGCCCCATAACAGGAGCAGAGGCAATAGGCACAAACTGAAACACAGGAAGTTCCCTCTAAACATCAGAAAACTCTTATTTTACTGTGAGGGTGACTGAGCAGCAGCACAGATTGACCAGGGAATTTCTGGAGTCTCCATCCATACTCAAAAGGTGTCTGGACATGGTCCTGGGCAACCAACACTAGGTAGCCCTTCTTTGAGCATGGGTGTTGGACCAAGTGGCCTTCAGAGGTCCTGTCCAATCTCAACCATTCTGTGAATCCTCATCCTTGGCAGGAAGCTGGACTCGTTTCTGTCCTTCCTGGTACCTTTTTTCCAAAGCTGAACTGAAGAGCTTCAATAAACTGTACTCAGCAGCTTGGGAGAAAGACAGATTTTAAAAGTCTGAAATTTGATAGCTGCTTGTTTATGACAGTAAATCAAAAACACATTTAGAATAATTTTATATATGGTCATAGTTACTAGTTACTGTACCCAAGTTCACAATAGGATAATCCCTCTTTTCATAAACAGCTACGTAGCCCTATGACAGTAAACATTTTCTCATTTACCACATCCTAGCAGCTAGAAAAACCTGTTGGTAATTTTAGAGTGAAAAAATATTTGTAGGGTCTAGGAGATGATTCCTCATATCACATATTCTTCACATCACATGTGCTTATCTTCATCTCTTATATACAAAACTCCCATACGCCACTCTTGCTGAAAGTCTTCAGAGGTGTCCCAAGTAAAATGAAAAAAGTTTGTGTACATTCCCTCAACAATTTTTTTAGTTTCTGTCCTGGAGTGATTGCCTTTAAATACATTAAAGTAAATAAATAAAAATAATAAAATAATTTTAAAAGCATAAGCAGTTTGACAACTTCAAGAAAATATATGCTTTTAAGAAACAGCCAGTGGTTAAGAAACATTATTTTGTTATTTCAAGTTTTACATTGACTTTTTTAAAAGAATGTTAGCTTAGTTCTGTGGAAGAACTATACATTCTCACCATTCTGTGCTTCACAATACTTATTTGGTAAGTACACCTTGCCTATACCTTCCTAGCTGACTCTGTAGAAAAATTAAACTTCACTCCTTTTCAGACATTTTGGAGTTTCCCTTATATTTGTAGAGGATTATGGAGGCGGGTCTGACTGAATCAAATTATGCTCCAAAAACTTTTGACGAGATGTTCAGTCTCTCCAAACACTCCAAATTCTCTTCTGAAGGCTGAAGCAGCTGACAGAGAGGTTTAATCAAGTTTGATCAAAGGATCAAGGATTCAGATTTTCTGAAGTAGATTAGAACTGGAATAATGAACACTGACACAGTCAGTAATGTATACATTTAACAGGAAAATAATTTGAGGATTTTGTTTTCTGTAGGAAACGTGTATAACCTACATTTCTAAGTCTGCAGGCATAATTCAGTGCCACTACACTTTACCATTTAATGGTTCTATAAATGATTACAATTTCAATAAATTATGACATATAGAATTTATAATTCAAGGATGTAAAATGGGAAATGAAAAAGAGTAGCAACCAACCATGACTCTAAAAATTAGAACAGGCATTGAAAGTACAATAAACACCATAACTATTTCTTCATGGAGGGAATTTTCGTGTTTCAAATGTTGTTGTCTCAGGTGTTTTTAGCTTCCCTAGAAATGTTGTTTCACTTCATCTGCACCTGATTCTACAGTTGAGATCCTACCACAGAAAACCCAGAGCCCCACTGAAGCCAACAGAACTTTTCTTGGGCCCCACAGCTCAGCTCTGTGTTGTCAGGCTGAAGAGTTAGTACCTTTTTGGCTGCCTAGCCATACAAAGCAATTCCACTGATCTGAAGGAAAATGCTTCTTAGAACAGTGGTAGCTGGAATTATTACTGATGATTTATTAATGAGATGAAATTTTGTTTCAAAGGCCCCAGATATATTTGAAACAAATGTTGCTGAAACTTTCCAATTACATATTTAATACAACCATTTATCTGATAATAAAACAGTGACATTTAATGTACAGGTTTTTTCCTTAAAAAATTGATATACTGTCCACCCCAGTTCCACTACAGCTCCACTCCCCCACAGAAAGGTAACCATGTTAAGTACAAATGGGTTTTGTTCACCCTCAACCCTGCAGTGCTATCAATTCATCTCTATATCACTGCCCATTATTTGCACTGAGATATCCATCTTTAAAAAGCACATAAATTTAGGCACTCCAATTCCCTATTGCAGCAAACTCTCTCTGGCTATGTGTGGGAAATGTTTTCACTTTTAGCTATCTGATTTCAGAGAGATTGATTGAGAGAACCAAATGCTTTATTTTGAGTCACTGGAGACTGAAACAAATGCAGAAAATTACTTTGAAGCTAAATCTCAAAACGTAGCTATCAAAACTAGTATCTATTCTATTAGCATATTACTGACAGTTGTATCTTCTTAGTGATATTAACTGTTAGTCCCTGCCTTTACAAACCAGTGTGAATGCAAGTCATGCCTTACAACTAGCTTTGAGGTTGGACTATAGTGTCCATTGTTGTATTGGTCTCCCTTTTACACATGAATTAGCATGCTCAAAAAACCTGCTTTCGGCATTTAACACTCCTATCCAAAATACTAATCAACTTCAGCTTCTCTAATCATCAAATCCATCATATTCTCTAAACTGTAGTCCTCATTTGTAATCTTGAATTTCCCTTTCAACTGAAGCAATTGACTTCCAGTATTTCATGTTCTTATTCACCTGACTAACTGACTCTTAATTACTTAGTAATATCACGAACTTCAGCAAAATACCTGTAGTAGGGAAAAAGTTCAAACACTTTTCCCATCATATTTAGTGGCTTAGACCAATCAAATTTGTGCGAGTAGGGCTGGAGCATGACATGCAAAACACAGCTGATTGATAGGGCTCTGATAACCAGCTCTGTGGGTGAATCAGTGTAAGGCTGTGATCTGAGTGAGTATTTTCCACATGACTCTTCACTATTTGTTTGCTGAAGTGATGTTTCAGTGGATTTTTAACATCTATTTCTTAATTCACATGCTGAAGCTTTCGTGGGGCTTTTCTTAGATATTCAAGATTCTTTGCAGATGATGAGACTAACTTTATCTACTGGGCTATGCATTTTCACTAATCAGCAAATGAACTGTAGCCACAGGAGGGTTTTCCTATAATTTTTATATTTCTATATAATTTAAATCTATATAAATTCTATATTTTCCTATAATTTCTAATTGGGACCAGATGACTCTCTGTGGTCCCTTCCAGCCTTACCTCTTCTGTGAATATCAGATGTTAAGTTTGCTGGATAGTTTTTAAAGATTCTTTTCAGCCATTAATATTTCCTTTGATTGCAATTAACATGAAAGACTTCATAATTTCAACCATCTTGTCCTCTGAATCATAAAAACCAAGAATTTTTAATAAAGATATTAGATTATGAGGCAGACTGTATTGAGCTACTTTTCAACTCATACACAAAATATGCTGCTGGAACATCAGAAAAGGTACGTTTTGGATGGTGACTTTTTGTCTTGAAATATATATTTCTGTCAAAAATGCTGCTATGTAAATATACTTCTTTAATATTTAGTAAAGCTCCTTTCTGTAAAATGGGACAACAAATAGATTCCCTTGGATTTTAAGTGGTCCTCCTGTTTTTTCCTGTTAATACTGGAAATTTTATGTGACATTAAGTTATGTGAGACTTTTTATCAGCTGAAACACAAGAAAGATTGTGATGGTCACTGGAGCTGCGAAAAGCCAAGTGCAGTGCCTGCTAAAAAGGTTATGTATATAGCAGGCTGGCTAGAATGTAAAGTCTATCTAAAGTGGTGATGACGTGTTTAGCTGTGGGAAAGTGAATTTAAGTCTACACAAAGATATCCCCATCCAAGTGTAACTCAATTACCAAATGTATCTCTTTATCTTGTATTGCTTTTTAGAAAAATATTTTGAGTTATCACATCTTTGTGACTGCGTAAATTCATACTTTGTGACTGTGTAAATTCAATTGTTTTATAATTTAAATATATAAACATTTTATCGGGAGGAAGGGAGGGATTGGGGAGGGGGGAGAGAGAGAGAGAAAGAGAGAGAGAAAGGTGGTGTACCTGATCTGAGCCTAGAGCTCAATCCCATGTATAAGATCGGTGTGACTAGTAGTTTAGCCAAGTAAAAAGAACCAAGGGGTGGGGCATGGAGGGAAGGAAGAAGGGAAGCTTACATGACCTAGTCCAGAACCTACATGTTTGTACTTCTTTCAATCCAAGAAACCTTGATATATTTGAAGTAAACCAGACAACATATCTTAATAATAGGTAAGAAAGGAAAACTTTGTCATCAGCTTGCTGAGGCAGAAGCCAGTCATGACAGTCATGACATATTTCTATTTTATGAGTTCTTGCATTTCATGAAGAACAAAATTTTTGAAAGAAGCTAGACATCTAAGTCACACTGAAGATGGGGGTTCAATTCCCTTAGGTTCTATGGGATGTTCTACCACAAACAAAGATATTTTAATTTAATCATTCTAATTTTATAATGAAAATAAGATAATACACACATTCTCACTGATGATAGCTGCTATTATTATTTTCTTATTATTATTGTTGTTGTTGTTGTTTTTGTTCTCTTTCTATAGCTTATCAATTCTTCTGATTATTCTTAAAAATAAAAAATAATGAAAATTCATATACTTAAAAAGACCTGTCATGGCAAAGAATACAAACCATGAAGCAGGGAAATGTTTACCAATGCAGCTGAAAATCAAGGAGAAAAAAACCCCAAACATTCTGTTTGTTAAAAACAATTCTTGCATTTCATTTTTAAGAAAACAAGTGAATCAGTGTGGCTGAACTGTCAGACTTTAATTGCTTCTAAACCCTAATGACAAACAGGGAGAAGTGCCAGAAATTCACATGATTTATTATCTTCCTACACTTCAGTTTCAAGAAAGTGTACAATCCCAGAGGGATTCTCAGCCACTTCCTGACAGGCCCTCAGCATTGAATTAATACACAAGGTAAAAGAAAATTTAATGTAGAGTATCAGAACCAATTAATGGAAATCACGTCAGCTGTCAGTCCTCTGCAAACTAATTAGGCAAAATGCTCAAGAAAACTTGGTGCTGCATATGAAGGTTGTCAGAAACTTTAAAGGGGATCATAAAAATAACAGTTGATGATTATTAACAATAAAATAAAATAAAATAAAACAATTGACATTTCTTTTCTCCAATGTTTATTTGGCCAACTGATTTCTGCCTAGAAAATAGGATGTTAGTCCTACAAATTCATTCTAATGATATCTGTTTGAGTTTTCTAATCTCTGGAGTACTGTTTTATTTCAAGATCTTTGACTGTTTTATAACCAAGTTCTGAAACACTGCTGAAGTAATAAAGCCCAAACAATTCTAGGTTAAAATAATCTTATCCACAGTGTAAGAATTTACGTCATTAGGTTGAACTAATTCATTCAACCACATGCCAGGACTACTGAAGACTGAAGTATTCTGTCTTGGAAGAATGACTTCTTTAAGCATGCCCAAAAATCAAACTCTGTAACTGCTGACATGCTTTTGACCTTGAATCATGTTGAGTGTGCCATGTTGGGAGGACATAGTCTGCCAAGTGAAAACCACAAAAATGCTTCATATAGGACAACCCGAAACACCTTATCAAACATTCTGAATGTTCCTACACCCAGACACAAGTACATTGGATGCTGATTTTATTGCCTGTCCTAGAAAGCATCAATGAACTCTGTTCAATGTTGAAGTCTCTAGTCACAGTACAAGTGATAGCATTCTGACCATTATTCTGTCAGAAACACTGGACTCGGTTCAGCCCCTCTGTCCTATGAACAGTTGGAACTATCGCACTACTACCAAGTACTTCTATAAAATGCCATCTCCTCTATTGCAGAATAGGGTCACCTTACAGTATTTTCTCATGTCCATGTGCAATTGTCCATAGTCAGAGTTCACTGCAGCTCCGAACTGAGCAAAACCAATGTCTACTCCATCCTTATTGCCTTTATGTTTTTATGCTTATTCTACATATAATCCCACATGGGAGCTTTACGACACTACTGGAAATCAAAAGCCAAGGCATCCATGCCACTTAAACCCTTAAACACTTTCACTTACCTTTATTCACTTACCCTTATTTTACTTTTTCCCAGTGAAAAAGAGTTGAAGCTCATTGACATCTTGAGCTATACATGCTAAAAACTTCACTCTGAAAAGACTTCTTGATCTGCTTGCTAATTAGTCTTCCTGGAGCTGGGTCAGCTCAGTCCTTCAACAGCTGAATCCATAACTTCCCTGTTGTCGTCCATCCCTGTAGGCTATTACCAGCTTCATCAGCCCATTTCCTGTCCTTCTCCATGAATGAGGTCCTAGCTGAGTTAATGGTGTGGGTGTACGTGAAATCTCACAGAGATCTGCTGTGCTTTGAGACAGCAAGGGACCCCATCTTGTCCTGAAGTTTCAATGCAAACATGCTTGACAGCCTGGTTCTCTTATGGTGTGCCAGGTCCCACTTCTGCTTCAGCTTCCCTAGAGTCCACACCTCCCTAGAGGCCACACACATTTGGAAAAATTGTAAACATAAAGAGAGGGCTTCAGTGTATTAGTGGAAGATTTTCTTGTAGCTAGTTTTGTCACACCTTTTCTTCATGTCCAGATCCCTTGTTTGTCC
Organism: Atrichornis clamosus; assembly: GCA_013400975.1. Taxonomy (NCBI): domain Eukaryota; kingdom Metazoa; phylum Chordata; class Aves; order Passeriformes; family Menuridae; genus Atrichornis; species Atrichornis clamosus. The sequence continues at coordinate 38,099 of WBMZ01010642.1, read as the reverse complement.
ATTTACTCCTTCTTCAAGTGAACACAGATCTGGCTCCATCAGTTCCAGGACATCTGGAGCTCCCAATCACTGGAGACGCCACAGTAGAGCAAAAAGAGGAGTTCTTGTTGCAGGATTTTCAAGATAATTTCTCCCACCAAAGCCAATTGACACGGGTATGACATTCCAAAAGGGGGGCTTTGGGTACACATCCCTTCTGCCTGTACACATTTCAGTCCATAGAGAGAGTCCAGGTATGACAGATTAGGTGTCCACCATATTTTTCATGCACATGTCTGAGAAAGCACCAGAGAGGGCTCAGCAGTCCTTTGAGGGCCTTTTCTTTGATTATGATCTCTATGAATGAGAGAAGGAAAGTCCTAGATAATAATGATTGAGACAAATTGCCAGAATGAAGTCTGTAGTGTCTGATATGCTGCATTCTTAGGATATAACAAGTTCAAACTCATCTACCCACACAAAACTAAAGATCAACACTCCAGTCAAACAGTGCCATACTCATGGTACTGATACTCTATTCAGACATTAAGGTGCCAAGCTGATGGGAGCAGATATTTCCCAGAATATTTTACTTTGCCTTTCAGAGGAAGAGAATTGTTGTATGAGCAGTGGGGAAGTGTGGTTGCTCATACTTCACAGTGCGGCATCTTTAAACTCTCTTCTTCTCCTCTATTTATCCTGCCAGAGCAATTCCCTGGAAAAGGAGGAGCTGCAAGCTAATACCACTAATCTATGATAGTGGAGGAGAACAGGCATGATGCAGGTAAACTGGGCACATCTTGATGTTTAGAAGCATTCAAGGGGCCTCAGAACTCTTGGCATGGCCAAGGCACCCCATGGGCCCTGATATGTGTAGGTAACTAGAGCACTCTGAGGGCACCCACTGTTCTCAGAGATGAAGTTACTTAACAGGTGCCAAAAACCTCTTCAGAAGCTTAAGTCTATGATAACTTTAAGCTTAATCCCCAAAATCTTTGTTTCCATTTCCTCACATCTTTGTAGCATGTTATATCTAAGTCTAGACAAAATGCACTCTAAATAAAAACTACTTAACATGGTCATAAATGTGTCAGCTTGAAGTAATTAGTCCAAATGGCAGAGCAGCTATTAGTTGCAGTTCCATCTACTGATGGACCATTGTTTATTAATATTAAGTATAAATATGTCTTCAAGTTACAGGCAGGTTCTGCTCTCTCACTGTGGTTGTCATATTTTGCCAGCACACCTGACCTCTTTATGGCTCTCCTTGACCGTCCTTTGAGGAAAAAGAGACAGATCAAAACAGCATGGCAATCAGGGGCTACAGCCTACTCTTATTTCACTTGACACTGATTGACACTGAGTGTCCTGGAGAAGAATCGATCCATATTGGGAAGCAAGTCCCACACATCCTGTCTCCAAATGTAGCTTGGCAGGCACAAAGAGCCCCTGTCTGTCCTCAGGCATCCTGATGAAATGCCATACTGTTAAATCACAAACTTCAGCCCTGCAGCTCTCAATGAGCAAATTCAGTCCAATGTCTTCCTTAAACCTCATGAAAACCCATTCTCCTTTTGCACAGGGAGGCTCCTACCACCATTACAGTCCCCAAGTCATGCCTGTCACTGGCAAAGGCTGCATGATGATGGACATAAAAGTGACATATGCTTGTGCCTTGATTCTGACTTCCAAGAGCAAACCCAAAGTACAACTCTAAATATCAGATTTATGTGATGCCAGACTTGTTCTTGCACATCCAGGCATGTTATATTTTTTAGCCAGCACATCAGATGCTCTCAGGGTAATTATGTCAGTGAAACTAAGCAAACACTTCACAGCAGAATGGACTCATCCAGACAATCTATAAAGGATTAGACAGTTGCCAATGGATGAACATTTTTCACAGAATAAAGTGAATTCTCTTCTCTCTCTAATGCTCAGCTCTGTATCTTAGGGAAAACCCACAAAATATCTGCCATAAACGAGCATAGGAGCTAAAAATCATAATTCTACTAGATACAGAAAACACAGGCTGAGCAGAGCTAGCAGTTGTACCACGCATAATATGATCTGTCCCTCCTGTAAAGCAATCAACAGCCTGAAAATTTTCTGTCTTTCAAAGATGTAAATATCATCTTTCTCCTTTTTCCTTTTCCTTACAAGATGGTCTACCTGCTACACAAACTAACTGAACTTCAAACATGTGTTTTAAATTTGTGTTTGATTTTGAACTCTTCTGCTTTTCTTTCAGACCTGCAGTGTGCCCAGAGATTTTTCCAAAAGAGCCAAGAAGCTGGCCTCTACCATACCAACTGGAAAGCAACACAGTGAGGACCTATTGATTTCCATCATTTTAAAGATACTGCAGGATCAACTCAGGATTCATGGACTGTTTCTTGAACAAAAGCAAAAGAAGGCACATTTGCTATCAAAAATGTTTTCTGAAGCTGTAATGTCCAGATGCAAATAAGCTCTGCAGGGATTTAATTCCTTCCAGGCTGGATACTTGTAATTATTTCACCTTATACTGACTTGAGATTAGGTTGTTACCTTGAAACAATCTCTCAAGGAATTCAGTACCTACTTTTTTCTTCCCTGTTGCACTAGTGGAAATTTTATATCCCGACAATTTTAAGCAAAAATTGTTGCTTTTTTAAAAATTAAATACAGTATTTTAAAGAAAAAGTGAGGGTGTGATTTCTGTACAAATATTGTACAGGGGAAATTTTGAGATATCTGCACAAGACAGTGAAATGACAGAAACTATTTTTACACCTGCAAAAAATAAAAAACCAACATGATACAAACTACAGATGCATGAATCTCAGGCAATATAAAAAGCTGGAGAGTGCCTAATGAGCTGTAGGAGAACAAGGCTTGAGGGAATGTGTTAACTAACACAACATCAGCCACGACTCTGCAGCCGGGGCTGGCAGGAACCAGTCTGTGCTTGGTGACCAGCCGACCCTGCTGGCTGCAGCTGGCTTGTCTTCAGCCGCCTTTCCAGGGCACCCGTGTGTAAGGTAACACACACAAAGATGAAGGCTTGCACAGCCAACACAGCACTGCCTTCTGGTACCCGGGGAGATGTGCATACCCAGCAGCCCCAGAGCCTGCTGATCTCCGTCCTCTGACACTCTCTTCAGCTTAATAGGCACTTCATTGCATCCTTGATGTGATAGCAAGAGACTTCAAGCAGAGTTTTAATTTTCTCTTCTGCCTGCTGGCCACTTATGACATTTAACCCTCCAACACCTCTTAATGCAGCTGACTAGATCAGACAAAATCACCAAACAAAATGTTTGTTTTCAAGCAGAACATTTAAAACACTTTTTATCCATATTTTTAACTCTGCACCAAAAAAAACCCCAGTGAGTTTGCAGGTCTTTGAAACCAAATAAAGGCACAGAATATGAGTAGTGTGACAGATGACAGAGGTCTGAAATACATTCAGCTGCTCTAAATTTTGCTAAGCCTTAGTTCTGGCAAGGGTGTTGGGTTGGACAGGACAGCCTGGAAAGCAGGAAATGGAATTTGAGTTAATTTTATTTCATCATCCGCAGCAGATGTTCAGGTGTTCCGATGCAGAGATTCAAGATGATGTTTAAAGGATGTTTATCACAAAAGCTCATCACAGAAACCTATTATTTTTAATGTCATCTAGGCATAGTAAAGTGTATCTAAACAACAAGAATCAAAAGATCCAAAGGAACAGAGTAACTAAATTTTTCTCGTGATTGCTTACACATGGCTGTCACTTCTGCATTTTAACTCCTTTATCCTAGTCACTAGAAGAGAGGGGCATATTTCTTCCTGAAACTATTTGCTCTCTTTAAACAAGAAAAAAATCTGTAAAGAACAACAAAAAGGGTAGGATTATTGTACAGACATTACTTAACAGTAGTTACTGTATTATGATATTAGTGGAAATAGGAGCAGTTTGACTCCAGAGATTACAATATTCATTGTATTCTAATGCAGCCACCAAAACATATTATCCACAGTGCTGTGATTCTTAAAATTATAGGTAATGCATGTGTAAATTAGTTCCATGATAAATACAATCAGTGTTTGAACAATTTTTTTATAATCCTATGATTTACGTTGAAAAAATTTAGATCTGAAAAAAACCTCAATTTATTGACCTAAAGCAAACCAGAAATGTCATCTTTTGCTTTTCTGTTTCCTACTACAATATGATTTACAGCAAATTCTGCTACCTAATCTACCTGGAGCGAGTGAATGCTGCTGAGAGTTCAGCATATTCGGGAGCAACGGAGTGTCAGTTAAAACTTCCTACACAGACCTCAAAGGAGGATTCTGAGCACAAACAGTAATGGCGAAGTTCTGCTCGCTGGTTATTTTTGTTGCTACTTGGTATTTACATCAGAGAAGACAGCTTGGGACATCCAGCCTATCCTTCGCACTCTAAATTCTCCCTACATCATTCTCACTAACACCGTGTTATCTAACCTGCTCGGCAGTGCTGCAGCCCCCCAGCCATGCCCTGATTTCTTGCTTAGAGCACAGCTTCTGTGGTGCTCTCAACCCCACAGCACCGTGGCTGCAGGAGGGGCAGCGTGTCCCTTGCCATACCCAAGAGCCTATAAGCCGCACCCAGGGGTATAGCCAAAATGAAATCAGACAGATCTCTGGCACTGGGCTCGTGCCCTGAGAGGCAACACACAGTCCTTTTTGTCTTTCACCCTCTGCCCGTGCGTGCCTCCTCCGTATTCTCACCAGCTGAGCAGAGCAGCTGCCTATTCCAAGGCAATCTCTACATTCCTCCATTTAGATCACAGAGGACCAAACATGCTACCCCAACAGAGAGGTTTAGCATTCAGTACACGACCCACATGGTGATACAGGAACTTTACACCACCAAAAACGCTGTTTCCCCTCCATTCAATACAACCTGCAGCACTTGTTTTCCTAGGTCAAATGACTAATGTCAATACAGGGGAAGTTATTTAAATATTTTAGAGATATTTTAAATACCTGTCAGGTGTTATTTTGCTGCTGTTCATTTTCTACAGGTAATATAATTGTGTTAGTAGAAGCCATGGAAGAAAAGGTGCAGAAGGGAATGCTTCACATTTTGTAAAACAAATCGAATACTTATATGTCTTACAAAAAATTTTATTGGTCCTCCAGTAGAATGAAAGTACAATTTGGTAATAGTTAATAATTGCTCTCTAATTCAAAATAGATGTGGAATAGACCCCCCAGGGGTTGTCTTGTGCATGTCCAGGCAAGATAACAATATTCAGTGTTTCTAACTCATGTTTGCAGAGAAAGACTGCAGCATCCAATATCTTCTTAGTACAGAGGACCACTGCTTAACAAGGCTATTTAAAAGTAGTTTACCCTGATGTGCATTCAGAAACACCTTCCTACCATTTAAAAAGCACCACTTTTATTTTTCATAGTAACATGCATGGAGGTCATTAATTCCTTTTTCCTTTGTAGCTTCCTTTGCCCATTTGTGAAGTGTTACCATGCTGCCATGTCTTCTCAGCCTTCTCAGCTCTTCCCTCACAGGCCACATTTTCTATTCTTATTGCTGTATCCTAGCCTTATTACATTTATCCACATCAAGTCATACATTTAATACTTTTCAGACAACATATCCCTTTGCCAGTTATTCTGAATTCTAAATACTATCCACTCTAGTTCCTCCAGCTGCTTCCATTTTACCATCTGCAGATGAAATAAATACACTCTTTCATAGAGTCTTTGATGCAAGTAGAGACTGAAACGGAAAAATCTATTTAGAACATAATTTGAAATATTTTCTCACTTTGACCAGGAACTTTTGGATGCATTCTGTGAGCACAGTTCCCTGGTCCCTTTTTTCATGTCACAGTAATTTCATTAAGGTAGTTTTGCCTAAGGATTTTTAGGAGTACAAAATATGACAGGAAGTAAACCAGCTTACTAGAGTCAGCTGAGTTTTTTTCTCTATCTGAAAAGCCTGCTATTCTTCATAGAAAGAAATTTGGTTGATAAGACTTTTCTTTTCAAATCTATTCTTGCTGTTACGTGTAATTTAGCAATTTTCCAAGCTTTTTGATTATTTCTCCTGCAACCATTGTAGGCATCAAAGCTGAGTTGACAGGTCTGTAATTTCCTGCTTCTCTTTTACTATGTCTAAGGACAGGTAATACATTTGCCCTTTCTGGAATGCCATCGTTTCTGAATGCATTTACAGAATAATAGTTAATGGCACTGACATTGTTTCCGTTTGTTCTTGAAGAACTCTTGGAGAAGTTTCCAGTCCATTCAGTGCGTAGACGTTAACTTATCCAACTCTTCAAGCATATTCTTTCACCAGTCTGTTGTTCTGGACTTCCTGTCTCTGGTGCCAAAGGCATTAACCATCTGATCGATGCACACTCAATATGATGGCCACAACAAGGCTGAATACCAATTTTTTCCACCTTTTTAGCATGATCTGCAATTAGGTGTTTGGGTTTTTTAATTATTTCTTGCTCTGCTCCTCACGATCAGTGTACCTTGTATCAGTACTCTTGTTACAGTTTGTACCCCTCTGCTTGTATCTCAGTTCTTGCAGTCCTGGTACTGTGCACACAAAGCTTCTCATCGTCAACATCAGAATGTCAGTTCAACGTTTTGTTCAGGCTTGGCAAGTATTCATGTTTAGTGAAGTATTTTCCTTATCCTTCCTTTGCACAATTATCACACATATTTCTTTCTCTTCTGAGGCTGCTAACTCTCTTGAAATCTTTTTCCTCGACCTTCCTTCTGCAGAAACATTAGGACTTGGCTTTTTAAAGTCTGTCTATTGTCTTTATTTTTTTATCCCTTCTCATTTCTTTCTAAAGAATCATGCCTTTCATCTTTAAATTTCCATTTAATTTTTCTCTGTTATTCATAATCAAGAATAGCTAGATTTAATTACTTTCTTTCAAGCTCAGTGCAGTGTCAAGAAATTGCTTTCAGCATACTGCAAAGGCTTTCCAAATGGTTTGGTTAAAACTACAGCTCAGCAGACTGATATTTGCTGATGCTCCTACAGCATTTGATTTCATTGCATTTCCTTGGGGACAGCCAGGAATGCCTTTTCAGCTGCTGTTTGGCAGTGCTCCTTGTGTCCAGGATAGCCTCACTGATTGTGTGCCTCACTTGATAGCACTGCAAGAACATGCACAGTAGGAGAAGTTCCTGTATCTGAAAGGAAAGAAGAAAGATAATGCAAGTTTCCAACCTAGAAGTATGTGCTGTGCCACCTAAAAGCTATGCAATTCAAAATAAATTTGGGCTCTCACCCAGTCTGGAAGGCTTTCCTGCCTAGCAGAGTGGAAGCAACCTCATATCCAGTCTTCTTCATCCAGAGATGTGCAACTCTTACTTTTTGGAGAAAATCTAGTTTTAGAAAAAACTGAACCAGCTGCTTTACCTCTTGCAAGGACTGTTGTCTCATTCTCTCCTCCTTTCATTTTTAGCAGAGACTTTCACTTGTGTTTATGTCGCTGTCTCCTCTGTCTATATATTCTTAAATATAAAGCAATATATCTTCCTCCTTTTATCAACCCAAACTTCTTGAGCCAGCTATACTCCTGTATATCAATATTGCAGTATGTGAGTTATTCCCTAAAGCCTCTGCTGTGCCAATTAGGTAATAATTTTAATTATGTGCTGAGATTTCTATGCCTGCTCTTCCTAGAGATACGGTATTCAGCACATGCATCAATAAAACCTTCTGTTCAATTTTTCAATATTTTAGCTTCTACATTTTTATTAAATTTTTGCACTGCCCTTGCCTGGATATCATTGTACACTGTGCAGTCATTGGTCTGCTTTAACCCTCTAAATGTCCCTGAATAAGAGAACTACACTGTAAATTCACAAAAAAAATTAGATTTAAAATTGAAGGTGGCAGTTATGATACATTTTAAATGTATGTCAGCTCAATAGGCTTTTTATTACTTACTGTAAGGAACAGAACACAGACACAGAAAAAACACAAACTTTGCTTATGCAAAATGAGTGGCTGCATGTCTGCCTTAACTCTGCAGTCACTTGGAGTGTTAAATTTAGATTCCTGAACAGAAAGCCACACTAGTGAAAGACTTGGGGAAGGGGAAGGCAGGGAAGGGGGTGATGTTCGTGATGTTTATTCTCGGGTTTTTATATTTCTTACCAATTTTCACAGTGCTAAATCAATTTAAACCTGTTCACGTTCTCTTCCTAGGTCACTGCTGTCTTCTTTGTATCCAATTTCCAATCAGACATAAGCACTTTAAGACAAAATGTGTTCTTTAGCCTGCAATCTCTTTAGCATCCACTAGTGAATGAATAAAATATGATGTTGCAGGATAAGATACTGATGTAATTCCAATTCATTTCTTTCTGTTTAATTTTCAACAAGCAATGGTTCCTGATAAAATCATGCTCTGCGTATTTTCCCTTGAGATTTTGGCAGTAAGATTTTCACTTGAAGAAAGACAGCATTATACCAAGGAAAATTCTAAAAGTAGTAGTTACAAATGAAACATGGCAACTAAATGTACAAAATACCTAGGGACAGATTCTGCTATCAGTTATCTTCAGTTAGGCTGGACCAGTACAAGAAAAAAAAATATTTACAGCCCTGTGACAGAACAAAAGAAGAGGGTTATGTTAAATTGAAAAAGCTAAACAAAAAGCTGAAGGGTTTGATATTTCTGAACTGGAATCTAAAGTGTTACTGAAGCCACTGGCATTGTAGGGTGGTACTAAGAGAAGTGCAGTCAGTAGTAACGTATTACATAGGCTGCATGGCCAATATTTATTACAGAAAAATATACATTCAAGTCACTTTTTCTTGCATGCCCTTCACGCTGATTCCAAACATATCTTATAAGAGGTCTCCTGTGATTCAACCTAACAAATTTATCCTGCTCTTCTAATTCTTTGTCCTAAGACATTGTGCAAATTATAATAATCCAGATTTTCATACAGCAAAATAATCTTCTTAGTTGATTCTCCACAGGGTTTATTTATTCAGCCTTCTTTCCCAGGTCTTGAAACAATGTAGACAGTAACCCCTTTTCCCACTTCTTTTCCACTGAAAAAAATAAGGGTTTTTTTTTTAACAAGAGACACAGAAAAAATCCTCTTTAAAAAATACTTACAATTTATTCAATTTTCAGATTCAGAATAGAAACATAAGGTATTCAAATTGTGCTACTTAATACTGATCAGTCACTTTTAGAAGGCTCTGTACAGTTATTAAGTATAATGGGATTTACTTCAACAAAGTCCAACACTAGGAACGAAAGTACATGTGGTAAATCCTATTAATATCTAAAGAGATGGGTTGCATTTCCTTGTTTACTTTTTAATCCTCCTTAGTCAGGATCAACAAATTTCATGCGCTTGAGGGGTTTTTTTCCTTGATTATCAATTTAACCACCTGAAAGTAGGGTGAAGATTGAACCTTTCCTTTTGAAGTGAGCAAACAGGATTCTCCTGAAGTTCAATGAAAGAAAGTGCAGTCCTGTACCTGAGAAGATAAAACCCCACGCATCATTAACGACTGAGGACAAACCAGCTGAAAAGCAGCTTTATAGAAAAGAACCTGGAAGTGCCAGCAGGCACAAAGTTGAACATCAGCACTGTACCCTTGCAGCAGAAGACAGACAACAGCATCTGAGGCTGCATTAGAAGAAGCACTGCCAGCAGACTGCCTTCAGACTGCGGTGACCCTTCCCTTTACTGAAAGTTGGTGAGACACATCTCAGTGTTGGATCCAACTCTGGGCTCCCCAGTGCAAGACAGACATGGATGTACTGCAGTGAGTCCAGCAAAGGGTCAAGGAGATGATAAAGGACTTACAGCAGCTGACATACATGAGAGGCTGACAGAGCTGGGGCTGTTCGTCCTGGAAAAGGCTCAGGGAGATCCTATCCATGTGTATAAACACCTGAAGGGGGTGGCAAAGAAGATGGAGCCCAGGTCCTCCACCCTGGTGCCCAGTGACAGGACAAGAGGCAATTAACACAAAGTGAAATAGAGGAAATTCCATTTAAGTGTAGAAAAAAACTTCTACTGTGAGGGTGATGAAACACTGGAACAGGTTGCCTGGGAAGGTGGTGCACTCTCCCTTGTCAGATCTACTCAAAACCCAACCAAAACATGTCCCTCTGAAACCTGCTCCAAGCACCCTTGCAACAAGCAGGTTGTTGGACTAGGTGATCTCCAGAGGTGTCTTCCTACAATGTCAGTGATTCTGTGACCCTGTGAAATCATCCATTAATTGATTGCAGACCTAACACCAATCTAACAGAATCTCACTCTATACAACTAGTTTCAAGAACTGGAAGGCAATCATATTCTGTCTCTTTATGTAAAGAATATATTAGGCTGATTTTTCAACAGTTTATCCTGACCAAAGACAGGTTCATTTTTATTAGAAATCTGCAATATTGATGCTTCCTATTCTATTACCATTTCTCCACTTACACAAGGAAAAAAAAAGGAGAGAAAAAAAGGAAAAAACAAGAAGAGAAAAGAAAAAAAGGAAGGGAAGGGAAGGGAAGGGAAGGGAAGGGAAGGGAAGGGAAGGGAAGGGAAGCATCAGTGCATTTGAAAGAGAATTACAAACTTGGGCCACAAATCAGTGCTTGATGTTTCCAAAGAGACATCATGAATGTTGTTCAATGAAATGAATATCAACATCAAAAAAAGAAAAAAATAAAGCCTGAGATGTTGTCTTTTTAACGTTGGATCATTTATTCAGCCAACAGAGCTAATGAACAAAAATGCTGTCACCTGGAAGGGTGGGAAAATTACTTCTTGTGTCCTTTCAAAGACAGGAAATTCAAAACCTGACTTCAATAGAAAGTGACACTTAATTAGGCAGCTTTTGTTTTTAGACACCAAAGAGAATAAAAAGTAATGTGATACATACAGTTGGAAGTGAATCACGATGGAATTCGGGTTTTTTAACACACCAGGAGGGGTGCAGGTCTTGGGCAGTGAATGGAATTTGTGTTTTCCAGTTCCATAGTCTTCTTTGAACAAAGTCTTCTGTCTTAATATGAAGTTTTAGGGAAATGTTCCTGGGAACCCCATTTAACAGTTCCAGATAGGTGAAAAGACCAAACACATCAAAATCTACAGATATGCAAACAAAATCCTGCAGTCGAGTTTTGAAAGGGTACAGATGGGACCAGTTGTCTTACTGCAGATGATGTTCAGTCTAATGCATACTTTTTGTCTATTGATATATATTTATAGACTGACAATTCTAAGTCAGACAATACACTTAAAACAAAAATAAAATTTGCCAGAACTTCAGAGTAAGGACAATTGTATATTTCATGCCTGCAGCATGCCCACAACACCAATCCCTTCTAATTACAGATCACATTTTATAGATGTAATGATATCAGTGAGGTTATATCCTCCTACTCATCAGATTTTGATCTGTGTAATATTCATTTCAAAGTTTGGAGCATAAGAGTTGGCTCATGTAGGATTCAATCTGTATAATTTCAAACATTGTTGTTCCTAATAGTGGGTTTTAGACAGTTGTCAAAAGTAGCCTCCGTTCACGGTGTGCATATTATCACATACAATTATTTGCCTTTGGCTAAATTTATAATACAACAGATAATATAACCTTTATATGGAAATCTGAAAACCTTCAAAAATTTTCCCCATGTAAATATGAAATTAGTCAAAACATTGTTTCTAGATTATACTCAATACTTGATATGGTTTCTCAAACAATTTTTGGAGAAGAAATTAGTGGAAAATATCAATGCATACATGAATAATGGATACAAATGACTTGAGAAATAACTCCTTTTGCAAAGAAATCATTGGACAGTTGGAGTGGAAATTGATAATTTTATGTGGTACCACTGTACCAGAAGAAAAACCGTGGGCTTTAGCTCCATTAGCAATAAAGAGATAAAACATTACTTCTTTGCCTCTTGATGCCATTTGCTTCTATGTTTCTGTCAGCTTCTCTCCCTGCATGTTGAGAGACCTCAGACAAGTTGGGCCCTTTCATCTGATTTTAGCAGATGCTCTTGTTGAGTTGCACCCGGCAACCTGTTCTCTGGAAGGCAAAAGGCACGGTCTCTGTCTCACAGCACAGCCCACCACGGCTTTCCCTTTTCCCTCTGAAATGAGGAATGCCCATCTACATTGTTCCAACCAGGCCACTTCGGCAGACTCAAAATTTTGCATGGCAAATATCCTACACACTGGAGAACTGTGGTGATGGAAACTCCATATGTGGCTTACAGGTAGGGGTGACAATTACTCCCTTGAGGTCTCACTTCACCTTTTCAGGATGAGATGTGAAATTGAGTGACCTCAGCTGCCCCTTGAGTCAGGCTTACTCTAAAGCCAGCATTACTCTGGTGCTAATCATGTCACCTTACCCCACTATTAAATAGTTAAAAGGCATAGGTTTACCTTAACATAAAAGCTCTAATGTCAGCTCCATGGTCATAGGCCCTCTACAGAAGTTTAAAATGGAGATCTCGTTCTGTCCTTAGTATGTAATAGAAAGATGAGAAAAAAGGTAAAGAGGTAAGATAAGAAAAAAATAAAATTGATATCATTAACATAAAGAAAAGAAGTAAATTGTGCTGAACTGTGACTTCCTCTCCAGACTGCTCTTTCAATCAGCATTATTAGATCCTACACAAGAATTATAAGAGCAAATATTCCTGTCAGCATCTCCACATGGGAAACCAGTCTGGTATGTTCTAAGGTATTAGGTTAACAGCATACACATTCTGCACTGAGGATTATAACCTCCTGTTGCAAGGGAATGAATTCTCTCTCTAACTGTTTCTTCCATGCCTAATTATTACATTCTGTGTTTGTGACTCATTAAAGAATACCGAAAGGAAGCTGCCACACCTGCTAGACAGTATATGTGTACACACACACACATATATGTATACATATGCAGACACTCATGCAGACACAGATGTTCAGATACTCACATCTAAAAAGACATACTGTATATATTATGGAATGGGAACGCAATACTACCAACAGAAAAACTAGTGTTTTGCAGATCTTGTTTATTTGCCTTTTGAATTGGAACCAGAGAGACCATGGGAATATATTGGTACCACCTATGTTGCAATCCTCAATGAGGTAGTTACGTTTTTCAAAATTAGCATTAACACAGGCAATTTGGAATCTTAATTCCTGCTCTGTAAAAGAAAAACACTGAATTAAAGGTTGTGTTAAAATCATTATTTAGGAATTAATCTCACAAGATAACATATGAAAAATAGAGTGCAAAAGAGAGCAGGGGGAGATAAGAAGGAGCAGCATTCCCTACAGAACTATTCTGTTCTACTTCTGCTTTCTGTACTGCACATCAGGAAGCTTTCCCTGTATTTGTATTCTCTGTATGTAGCTCTCTGCAATTATCTACCTGGCTTTGGCTAATTGGAACATTAGGAGAACGGAGTGCTTGACTTTGTGAATGGCAGTTGATGATTGCTCAAAAGTAGTTTTTAACCAGTGACTCATTTCTGAGTGGGCTTCATGATGGGTGAGCTCAGACATCAGAGGAGATCTCTATGTCTCTGTAAAGATCATCTTAACATCCTGGGACTCTTTGAATACCAACATGCCTGGGCAAAGGCAGAATGACTGGTGAGCTTGGTGGTTTAATTCCTTTTCCTGCACCAGAAATACAAGTTGCTAACACAGCAGGAAGTTTTTCTCCTTTGCAATGATACTACCATAATTTTGAGTGACAAGTAGAAACCATAATATTGCTACAAATCTCTCTGGGTTATTGAAGAGCACTAATCAGAAAATAGCATTCCACCGCTGTTGCATTCCTGAAGGACTCTTCACCTTTTACCCTGGGAGCTGCTGTCATCTCCTCCTGTTAGCAGAAAGACTACACAAAGAGGGCCTTTAAGGTAGCCAAGGCTGTGCCCAGTCTGATCTCTTCTTCTGGCAGTCCCAGAGCTGCCTGTGTGTGCTGAGCACACCCCATTCCTTTTACCTCTTCCCGTAGTATTCTACAAAACACCCATCTTCACTGGAGAGAAATACTTCTTATAGATAAGTATTATCAAAGGGCTAGACACTTTGCAACCACCTTGTGCATGGGTGTGTTCCCATGCACCAGACTCACACACAGGCTGCTGTTTTCTTTGCAATGTCCAACAACAGCAGGAGACAATGACAACCAGTGAAATGGAACAACACAAAGAAAGCAAACAGACATCAGTACAGATCCTACATCACACAAGACAACATGCTAACATTTGTGCTTGGCATAGTTCTAGATAAAGCAGAGGAAAGCCCTTATGTGTTTAATATTTTATATAGGAGCAGAGGCATATTTAACTAATGAAACATTTAATAGGTTCATGAAAAACACAGGAGTTTTTTCTGAGCCAGATTGAAACACTTTACAATAATCTCCATGGTTCTTTTTATATACACTGTTCTCTAGGTACAGTTCAAGATTAATCTTCACTTTCATTTTAAATCCTTCATTTTAAAGGGAAAGCAGTAACCACCCCAGGGAGAAAAAAAGAAAATCCCTCCTGCTGCGTTGGGCTATATGCTTTCAACACTTGCTTCATGACAAAAAAAATATCCAGAATTTGATATCAGTCTATTTAAGATGAACTTTTAACACAAAATTTCAAAATGATTGAATGATATTTTCTGGCAGATCTGCCAAATCAGAGAAAAAGTGGGTTTAGGAAAAAACGCTTTGGTAGTTTGAGGCTGTCCAGTATCTAGGGCCAAATCAAGGCACAATGACTTTGGAGGTTCATGGTCAACCCAAAATTTGTTACATAAGCTTTGGGATTGATTCAAAACCCAGTCAGGAGATAAAATTTGAGAAGTGCTATGTCAAAACTATGTTGCTGATTCACATTGAAACAAAACCATATATTCACTGCTGTGTGTATTAAACTGGACTCTTAGGGATATTCACATAGGTCTCTTACTGTCTGGGCTTTCAGATTCACTGTTGCTGTGTCATGGAGGTTCTCAAGAACCTTGTCCTGCTGTTACCTTGTCACACAGATCACTAGACACAACAAGGTTTATGTTCTCATCATTCATCATGCACAAAACTGCTGAAGAAACAACAATGCTTGATAAACAAAGATCCAGTGTAAGGCAATGCCAGAGGGCATTTAATTAGATAAAATCCCTGGATGTCATTAGTAGGACCTACCCTACTGTTTGGGCATGGTTTAAGCAGTAAGTTATTAAGTATTACTGGCTGTTCCTGGTGTTCCTCTCTCCCTTTCCACTACTGAGAGAGAACTGAGCTAGGTCCCACAGAGGATACGAACAGAAAAGGCATTTGGTATAACTGCTCTGGCAGTCACATGCTACAGTACTGTCTGCAGACTCAGGATATTTTAGCTGTTCATAGATGTGAATGCATCCTAGGCTCCCAGAAACCCTGCAGTTACTTTTCTGTGTGAAAATTTGTCAGCTTATTTGTCAGGGGTTTTTTTCCCTAGCACTAAATATAAGAGATTTTCCTATTTGCCATAGCAAGCCTCTTAATCAATCTGGCATGCTGCCTAGTTGAGATGGTTTTGAAGTTATGGGACAGCCATGGAATTGGCAGGTCTCTTTATGGCTGTGACCTGAGTGATTAATCATGTGGAGTGGTCATTTGTTGAGAGTAGGAAGCTTTACATGATTAATGGAAATGGGCCAGGCTGGAGAAAGTAGAATCTGAGAAGGAACCAGATATTGATTTGAAATCCCACTCATCCCATATGAGTTAGAAATGCTGGTAACAAATTCCTTCTTCTCCTCAAGCACTTACTAGCAATTCTACAGCAGGAGAAAGAGCAGTGAATGACAAATTACTATGATCTAATGGGCTTATTCCCTGAAGTTTCCTTATGAGGAGAGGAACTTCCACAAGCCCCTCTGTGGCACCAGTACCAGTAGCACAGGTATCGACTAGCAGAGAAATCCTACCTGTATATTAGCACATGCTTTTCTGTACATCAGTTAGTTGACCCAAACTATTACTTGGCTCTATGCAGTTGCAAAGTCAGATGTCAGAGGGAAGGTTTGAAGTGCTTGCCTGGCATGAAAGGACATCTAACAGCAGAGAACTGAGAGAACATTCAGCTCTGCCTTTGGCACTTGGGGAGTGATGAAGGAGTACACACAGAGATGCCAGGACATGGTTCCCATGGTCACCTGGAAGTCTGCATAGCAAACCCAGCATGTTTGACCACACTGTCACACCCTACAAGGTGCCTATGGAGCTGAAAGTTGCAGCATGAAGCAAAGAAGAAAAGGGCATAGTTAGATTAGTCAAATCACACATACCCATAAAACAACCACAGAGGAAGCAGGAGAGAGGGATTAGGAAAATAGCATTTGTTGAACGTTCAGATCCATTCTAATAGTCATGGATAATCACCCACAAGCTCCTGTGCTATTTTGAGAGTCTTGTCTCGCCATCACAAGGGGCTGAGCCTTTGCTGCCCTTCACTGCTCAGAGCCTTGGCTTTGGTACTGCCTCTACCAGCACATAATTTTTCTAATGTATCTACAGCACATCCATGCCCATCACCACTATAAGCACATACCCCTGATGTTCCTGGCCTGCCTCTTCTTCTGTTTCTCATTCCTTAATCTACCCTCGCAATCTTATCTGGTCTGTACATCTTCCTGCTCCCACATCAAGCACCTAGAGCAGAGTTGTTCTTTTGACATATTTCTTTCCTCAGAGGGCTTCTCCTCTGAAACACTTTGTCATCACTAACCAGTCACAGTCTGTAATTTCACACTGACTGGCTATATAACAGCATATCCCCTCACTGTCCAGCTCCCACATCGGGGTTTTCCTCAAAAACAGCAAAAAGTATTGTGGACAGGAAAACTGAGGCTGGTTCCCTCTAGCCCAAGCCTTCTGCAAGTCAGAGTGCTCCCACAACATAGTAAGTGAAAGGTAGCCTCAAGATTTTCTGTGTTCACCTTTTTCTGCAAACAGCAGCGTACCAGATGAATAACAGATGAGGTGGGTACATATCAAACAGCTGAGTAGTCGAATAAGCAAATAACAAGGCACATGCTTCCAAACCTCTGTCTGTCACTGCAAACAAATCCTACCTGCAGAAGGTCATCTCCCCCTCATGCCTAAACACTGTGCCTTTCTCTCTAGTGGTTTAGGACTCTTCTCATTATACTGACCAGCTTTCTTGTCTCAGCACCTGACTTCTCCCTAGGCATTCTGGATGGAGAAGCTGGCAGAAAATTTCACCCAGGAATAGGACACCTAAATAACTATAAGAATCTATTCTTGAAGGTCAATATCAGACTTGGCTGTGGGGAATGGAATTACACTTGAAACCTCGGTTTCAGAAAAAAATTAAGACATTTTCATGTAAATCAGCTTCTAATTGATCCAGCAGATACTGTGTTTGGGGAAAAAAGTGACAGGTATACATTAGCAGCTGTCACACCCTCTTATGCTTAACCTTCCTTTCCTATGCCCTTTCCCTGAAGAGCTTCACCCCACTAACCACTATGTGACGTCAGAGCTGTCTGGAATAACATCTCTGGAACATAACAAGCAGGCACATGAAAAATCAGTCTCAGTGGATGTTATTTTCTATGCTGCTGCTTTTGTTTGTGAAAATTCTCAGCTTTTAAACTCTGTGTCCTGGAGGCAGAGGAGAGATGGTAATGGAATAGGTCAACTTTTCTGTTAGTTGCTTTTAAGGGAAAGTTCTAGTGCTTATTGAACTAATGAAGTCTGGTTGTCTATGGTTTTTCTTATCTTGTGGTTGATTGTCAGCTCTGATTAAAGCTTTTTCCAGGGCAGGGGAACTTATAAGGGCACTTTCCAGAGTGGGTTCTCTACCATATGAGTTCACTCTTCAGACATTAGTCAGGGTACTTCAAGAGTCTCCAATCTATCTGGCTTGTTAATTTCACAAAATTTATAAGAATTTAATTACCTTTGAATTCATTTAATTCATCTTTAATTCATCCAACAAATTCAAAGTTACTGCTAAAAATAGAGAAGCCCGGTATGATTAATATGAGACTGGGCTAAAACAACCACAGGGCTTTCCTCCTTCCCTCTCTCTCATGTACATGCATCTACACGCATGCAAAGAGGGAAGAAAATGTGTGAAAATGCCTTAATATACTTGATGAGAGAAATGAACCCTCATAGGGCAGGCTGTCCCCCATATGTACTCTTGCCCCTGAGATGCTGTGATCTCTGAAAATCTTCCTACCAACCTGCAAGTAGGTGGGAATTCCTTTTATAGTCTCTTCTCACCCAGTGACCTCCTCTCTGCTGCCTTTGAGTAAGGCAAGGATCTCCACTGCAAACAAGACACCCTTTCAACCATTGCTGGAGCAACCTCAGCTGCTACCAGCAGCACTGAGCCCTCAAGACGAGACACACAAAGCTGAAAGATCCTGCTGACAGGAAAAATATACTGTGACCTGGGAAGAGATAAAGAGAATCCTAGAAAGCTTTGCTTTATCCTCACATGTTTTTTGTTAGTCTGTGTCATTGCTGCTTTGTGTGGAGAGAGAAGTGGAATTATTTTTTTTCAAATAAATCACATCTTTTCTCACCATAAAAATAAAACAAGCACAAATCTAGGAGATGTTCCTTCAATACATTTTCTGCCATAAATCTAGCTGGTGTTCCACTGTTTGTAGTTGCGGTCTACTAACCTATTCAATCTCTTTATTGCAAGGGATTTCATTGCAGTCCTGTAGTAATTACTCACAAAAGTTAGAGTGCTGTCTCCATCCAGTGGTGAAACGTTAAAACTGCCGCTCTCCAGGAGCTTCAGTTTTACAGGACTTTTGCAAAGTAATAAATACATGATGCCTTGACTTTAAATTGCACGCTTAGTAACCAGACAACTGCATTGAAAGACCTTATATAAGACCTAAAAGTCCACATTCTATCTATAAACAGTTGTATTTATCATCATAAAAATCTCCTCAGCAAATGCCGTGAATTTTAATTCTTATCGCCCTTCAGATTTCAACTTTCTCTTTGAAAGCTAATGTTCTTCTGCCAATGTAACTGTTTCTGGAGACAAGAAAGCAGAGTCTCAGCCACCTTCCTCCTCCCTTCCTCCTCTCCAGTTTAATACAGCTACATCAATAACCTCCTCTTTGCTAATGCAAAAAAAGCATTTCTGGCAGTTCACATTTTTCAAATGTGGCAGCAGGAGAATACCACTAAAGAGAGTGCAGGGTTAGACAAATTAATGTGGCTTTTCCAGCAGAGGCTCAGTAATTAGTTAAGCTCCTGGTACTTTGCCTTTCTTATGCCACATTGATTTCAGCTGCCATGGACAGAAAAGAACAAATTGCAGGCAGAGTTGGCTAGCAGCGCCCAAAGGAATGCCAGGTTTATTTCTCACTGTAGCAGCTTGTGCTTTAAGTCTTTCAGAGACAGGATGCCCCAGCTTGACTCTTACCTTGGCCTCCAGAAATACATTCTTGTTTTCCTTTCTCTTTGTTTTTGGCCTGGCCTCAGGAAACATTCAGTCTCAGATTCTCCTCACAAAGAAGAGAAAAAGTTATTTTGTCTCAGAAAGGCAACAGCAACTTTATCAAAAAATAGTGTGCAAGGTTAATTCAGACAATAAATGGCCTATGCCAAGCTCTCAGCAATATTACATTGACTTGCTCTTTATTTTGTTTTGTTTTCCCTAATTGCTTTCAAGTATGCCAAGGCCTGGCCAATCTCCAGAAACCTGGAGCCAAAAAACTGTGCAAATCCATTTCTAACCCATCTCCTTGGACTACCCTCAAGTCAGTGCTGGCACAGTTCAGACTATGGTTCTTTGTATTCTGAGGACGCTACTGAAGCCTGTGCTGATTCACTGTATGTTCTGTGTGTCTATGAAGATGCAGTATGGGATTGGGAAGAAATAAATTTTTTCAATGTTGCCTTTCAGCATTTTAAACCCATGTATGGCCCATTCTCTTTTGAAAGTATGATAGCTCTGAAATTGATAAAAAGAGTTGTCAGTAAAGCTGTACCTGAGACTTTTGGACAGCTGCTGCTAAATGTTTGGTTGTTATTGCCTTCAGCTGGCAGGTCATACCCCTGGTTCCAGAAAGTTTTGAAACAAGTCTTGCCAGAAAGTTCAGAAGTGTTTAAACCACCTCCCTGTTTTGAGTCAGTTCCTAGATAACAGCATTCATTCAAATGCTACTAAACTGAACATCTGCTATTAGCATGCCTAGTTATGTATGAAAACATGCTGAAAACCTAGTTTTAATTTCTGATTAGGTCAAAGTGCAAATCTGGAAGTAGCGGGGATAATTCTCCTTTCATTATTGAAGTGCTAGGGAAAGCTATTAATTTTTACAGAAGAAAATCTACCTCACTCAGGAAAATTAAAATTAGTTTATTATAAAAAATTAGTTTATTATAAAACTAAGAGTTAAACAATCTTCCTTTTTATTTCACATAGATTTTTTAAAAATAGAGACTGCATTTCTTGGAAAAGACGTGACCTTTTGAAAAAATTTTCTCCAAGTCCCTGAGACTTTTCTATATCTCTTCCTTGCCAACTGTACACCCACATACACAGTCTCCCATCCTCAGGCTACATTGTCGAGGAAAGCATTCAGGCTGAACTTGGATGGTTCTGCTGGTCCTTTGAAGAAGACACTGAAGGATATCTGCATTCCTTAAACAGCTAGACGAGAGCACCTGAGAGTTGTGTCTTCTGCTCAGGAGCAGTTCTGCAAGTCCAGCAACAGTGCTATTGGAGCCAACCTGCCCCTACACAGGGGCTCCTACCCCTACTGCTATTTAGGTGAATCCCCCATGAACTGTTTGGCCTAAAAAGTACGCATATTGCAAGATAATCATACAGAGACAACATTATTATCCTTGCCATTCAAGGACAAGAGTATGGGCTAAGGAGGTGGTTTAACTCTTACTTAACGTGAGAGCTATCAGCAGCTGAAGGTGGAGCACAGACTGCTTACTGAACAATGTGTACTCAGTGGGGATGTGAAGCAGGCTCTAGCCCCTCTCTTCACATTTCGGTTTTCACACTCACCATTTTTCACCTTCTTCAACAGATGCAGATTTCTCCTAAAAACTTGCTGTAAGAGATACTTGTAATCACCTACCTGCATTTCCAGACAACGGATTGTCCATAAAAGTGTACACTCCTGTCAAAGAGACGGAAGCTGTCTATGATATTCAGCTTGATTTATCAGTTCCCAACCTTGTACCCTGTGACTCACAAGTCCCCAGGTCCCATCAGCCTGCAATGACTTGAGAGTTCTCCACCATACTCTACACAGAAGAAACTCTGATCAATTTACAACACCCTAGGGAAAAGGTCCTGAATTGCCTAAACTCTCATATAAGTCACTCATTGTACTTAGGTCCTCCAGTCCATGGAATTATTCATGTATCCTTTGTCCAAGGAAAGAAAAAATAGGTCACAGAAGTCTTTTCAGGGAAAGCTTCCTCTATCTGTTAAACTAAAACAAGTCAAGACAGCCATCATCCATTTCTTCATTCTTATTGAAGAGTTTCCAACTCCCATAGTTACTTATAGTGTAGGGTTTCGCTTAAATCATATCAGTCTTGTTCTGAATAACCAAAAGAACTGACAGTAACCATGAATCACCGGATCCTAGCCTTGTTTTTTTTTCTCAGATATCTGTCTTGCGCATCCCTGCAAATAACTCCAGGCTCAAGGTTAAGTAGAGTTGAAGCTTTTACGTGCCTACCTGCAGCACACACAGACTGCTGACTGTCACTGGGGATTCAGAAAACTTCCTAACCTCTGCTAGGGAACCTCTCCAGAAGCCATTGTAGATGGTTTTTTCCCTCCCCTAGCCCAGATGGCAACTTTGAGGTACAGTCTTCTAAAAAGCAAGCAATAGCAACCCCGAATGAACTTCCAAAGAATCCTACCCTTGGAGTTGACTGCATATCTAAAGCAAAGTTTGCTGCCTGTCTTCCATGTGCATACTGTGGTCACTGTGCTGTTCTGTGCTAAGCAAAATATTCTGGGTTTTTCCAGTATATTCCAGCTACAAGGTTGGTAAACACTGACTTCACTCCTATGCCTGGAGAATTAACTTCTTACAATTGCAGCTTGTGATAAATAAATGAAACTTGAGGGGGAAAATAACGTGTTGTCAGAAATCCTTGCTGTCAGAGCATTAATGTGCTGGGAGCTGGGATTTCTCCACCCCTGGTCCAGCATTTCCAGCCTAAGACATATCTGTCTCTCTGGGATCTCATTTCAGCAGCGCTCTGTTCCTCTCTCAAAACAATCACTAATTCCAGATAGCAAGGGGAAGAGGACACCCTTTGATGTGACAGCACTCCCCTTATCTCACAGCTATGCATGGCTGTATCTGTGCTTACAGTTCTGTGTCCCAGACATAGAGACACAGAGCACAGTGGTGCACAGTGACTGGGAGGCCTGGCAGCCACCACGCAGCAGCACAAGGCACTCTGTGTGTGCGTGTGTGTGTGTCTTCCGTATTTTCTACACTCCTACATATACACATAGCAGACTGCAAAAAACATGAGTAATGAAAATAGGACTCAAATTCTTCTACTGTTCCTTTAAATATATCTGCCCTTTTTTTAACCTGATCTAATTCCGTAATTTCCTCTTTAATTCTGATCTGTAGAATTCAGATTGTGCAACTTGCAGCTATCCATTGATTTTATAATCTAATTGTCACAAAACCAGGCACAGTAGCTTATGTCATAAGAAACTACTGATATGGGTGAAAAGAGAACAAGACTAAAGCTCTTTCTTCTAATAAAGAACATAAATAACATTAATTAATAACTCTAAGAGTGTAGTCAGAATTTGTTCTGAAAAACCACAGTACTAAAATAGTTAGGAGTGACAGAAGACAGACAGAGCTCTATCTGTCAGAGAGCATCACATTAAGCACGTGTAAAATGCACGTGTAAAACTATGCTTGCTAGAAGAGGGCATACTAACAAGCTGGAAGGTGAGCACAAAAAAACCCAACCAACTGAATAATAAGTTTAAATATAGTATGGAATTTTAGGAGTCTTAAGGGTGCACTAGCTCAAACCAAAGGTCCTTCAAGTCTAGCACTCTGTCTTCAACTGCTTCAGTTGTGAACCCCTTGGAAGGTTAGCACAGGATGAACATATTTGCTGTTTTTCCCTTCTGCTTCCCTTAGCCTCAAATATTTTCTGTTCAGGAATTCCTGAGCTTGAAGAGGCTTATCTGTTTATTAAGCCCCAACAGAAAACTTTTCCAAGACTTGCCCAGTTCCAACTTGAACCTCTGTCATAATCTTGTCACCAGCCTATTTTTTTTGCAAACTCTGTAAGTCTACTATCTTTTGCATGAAGAACTGCTTATTTTCTTTATTTTCTTGGAACTGACTGGTCCTTGTAGCCCAGAAGGCCATGAAGAATCAATCCCTTTCCATGAAGTCATTACCACTGACTAGGCCTGTGCATATACCCCATAGACACTTTTCCAGGCTGAAGAAAGCTAATCTGCTCAGTCAAACCTCACATGCAAACTCGTGTATCTAATTATGCCTGTGGCTATTTTCCAAATCTGTTCCAGTTTTAACAGTGTGTCATGAAGACCAGGGGATCAGAACTGACCACAGTACTCAAGGGGTAGGCAAACCAGGGATATATATGGTGATATAACTGTGTTCTCTTCATTGTTTACTCTTTGCTAAAATCTGATTTGCTTTGGTCATTGCTCCTAGACATAGAGCTGATGTATTCCTGGACCTGTGCCCTACAATTACATGGTCTTGCTAACAGTGTTCATCAAATCTAGGCCCATTAATTTTCATTTTACCCCATGAACATCACCTTACAGTCAGTCATCTACTTTGATCTCCATTTTACACTTTATTGTTCAATCATCCAACCTTCACTGGAAGTAACAATATTCACTAATATTGCTAACTTACTTAGACAATAAATAAGTGTGCAGAGATTACCCTTACAGCCATTCTTTCACATTTTTAATGCAACAAAATTTCAGATGTTACTTTTCCCTCTCTTATAGTAATTCTTTATAACAATTCCATCAAGAAGAAAGAGTCTCTACAGAAAGATCAGCTTGTCATAGACTTTATTTTTTAAAAAAAAAACACAACAAACAAAAAAAACCAACCAAACAATGAACACCCCACAATTTTCTTGTCAGAATCACCTCCCATGTACACGTTTGCTTGAAATGGAAAAAATTCTTCAGGCATGTAGAGAGAAAACAAGCCTGTATTTCTAGACTGTGTTAAGTGACTAATATATTTTCTGAAACTAATTTGTATATGTATTTGCCTTGAAAACAATTGCATGGCTTAAAAATAAAATGCGCTAAAAATGGCTTGTTGCTTATTTCATAGGGGAGTACTGCTGTGCCATGTAGCATTTCTGTGGTTCTTAGGCTTCATGGACAGCAAGCAAACAGATTTATGGTATTGTTAGAATAGACTGTGGGTCTCATGAGGTGTGACAGCTGTTATTTTGTAGTACTTAAGTCAGTGTGAACTTACAGTCAGCCACCTAGTGGAAATGGCACATACAGGCATAAATAATGTGAATCCACATGACTCCTGCAGCACATAAATTTAATAATGTAGTCATATTCCCTCTTTCAAATGCACTCGCCTTGGAAGATCAAGACCACTTATTGGGCAGCTGTGATGCTCTGTGGCAAATTGCCCATTCTCCATACTTATCCATTCTTTATGGCACAATCCACCCTTTTTCAAATGTAGTCTTTTTGAACTTTCAATTTTCCCATCCACATCCTTTTTAATACACAGACTGATTAAATTACTGCTAAACCCAGAGATGCAAAACTAACTACCTATGTCTTCTTCATTAAAGATCCACACACAAAAAAATATATTATTATCAACATAAAACAAGGATAGTTCCTGATCCACCTTCATGACAACAGAAGAAAGATGTTTCAACAGAACCACCACATACACAGGACATGTTTTGTAGCACAGCCAAAAACATTACCTGAAGCAGTCTGTTTATTTCATACTGATTCAAGAGGCAGGACCTGATTGAATAGAGTCAGAACAGCTTCATGATAAGAGTACAATGTCAGGAGTCAAGAAGCCTGGCCTCTCCTCATGGCCCTATCTCAGGTTATTTATGTAACCATGGGTAACTCAGGTCAGGGCTCAAACACATGACTGAGTTATGAGCAGATAATAAGTCACTGTGGGTCTAAGCAGCAGTAACTCACAATAACTCCTTGCATTCTCATAGCCAGGAAGGACACGTAAACTGATGCAAATACTTTGAATCTGGGCAGATGAAAAACAGCACTTAGAAAGTGTAAATACTACTCAGTTGACAAGGGGATAACTTCACACAGTGCCCTATGTTGATTTTATTGGGTGCTCATAAGTTGAAATAAATCTTTTTATTTTAGCAAGCATAAATCTACCTGTAGAGATCTAAGTGCTCCAGACTCTTCCTTCCAGTATCTCTTACAGGTATTTGTTTATTTATCATGTGCTAAGAATTCTGCTTCCCTCAACACAGAAGATTTTGTAAAATGATTACCCTGCTCAAGTTAGTCTACACACTCACCAAGGTAGTAGTTTTCGGTTTGGTTTGGTGGGGTTTCAGGTTTGTTTCATCTTTAAGCTTCAAGGTTATCATGCAAAGTGCTGATTAGACAAAGTCATTCTGCCAGGGATATTTTTTCCAAAAACATTTGTATGTTAAATTTATATCAGCAGATTTTATATAAGATATCATCTGTCAGCACCTGCCTCACTCTAGGCAAGATTAGGTATCATTTGTCCTTCCACAGACAGAATAAAAGCAGAAAACCAGTACAAAACCCCATGCTGTGTATGTGGCTAACTCAACAGGATATGGGGAAAGACAGACAGGAGGAAATTAGGTTGCATGAAATGGTTTGCACTATTTAAAAAAAAAAAATTAAACCCATTTAAATTGGGTTGCAAAAAAGGTTTCGTATTCACAGACTAAAGTCAATTGACAGGAACCTGCAAAGCAAGCAGAAACATAACTACTATAATAGCCATTGCCAAATGGGAAAAATAGAAAAACTGGAGCAGAGTCATCAAAAGCAGACCATGGAGGAGGACGGAGTAAGAAGAGGAGGAGACAGTATGTGTTGTTGATGCTAATAACCCTTCTACAAACAAGCCACAAGCTCTGCATTCAGCTCCCAGCAGAAACAAGCTATGTATGTGCTCCATCTGCACAGGTAATGATTTAATTTATTTGTACACAAGTGACAACATCTGCACTCTGCTCCCAGTAACAGCCCAAGCTCTCCCTCTGCCCTGCCTCCCCACCTGTCTCCAAGTTTGAGCTACCAAGGGGTGGCAGAACCATCTACCCAAGCACGGATTAGCTGCCCAACAGGCTAAAGACCCATACTATTATAAAACAACTTTCAATGCACAAATTTACATATTAAAGCAAAAAGAATTAATCAAATTCATTGTTGGGATTCATTAAGGAATTTGGGCGAAGAGAGTACCTTCTTGCTCAGCAGCAGCTCTGCGTGCTCAGCATTAATGATTATGGTTCCAGTGGATTTCCCTGCTTCAGCCAGGTGGAGGCTGGCGAGCACTGCCACAGGACAGGCCCTTCAACTCCATAATTTGAGTTCCCTAAAGTACCTGTTGTTGCACAGCAGAAGAGATGAGTATGTTATTCCTGCCATGTGGCATAATACACAATTTTCATTAGATCACTACCTAAAATCCTGCATATTGAAGGCTAAAAATCTTCCAAGTGCCAAGTGCTAGAGTAAAATGGATTAAAGTCTAATGCAACCTTCAGGCACCTCACTTCATCTTTCCTATTTCATATTCACTTCCATGTCAGTGGGAGACGAACAGATTATGGCAGTAATATCCAACAAAATTTCTTTCTTATGACTAGATCAAATTTTGGTAGCAAGTGGTGCTTAACAAGAGCATTCAATGCAAAAGTAGGAATAAGTTTCAGAAGACAGCAACACAGCTATAGCTCCAGGGTCCCTTGATGTGTACTACTCAATATTCTGCATTGTAATTTCCTCTTGTTCCTCTAAATCCAGCATAACTATCTGGAGTAACGATAACTGTCTCTGCTTGTGCTTCTGACTACAATATGGACACTTGCCAAAATTCTTCAGCTTAATGTACGAGACAGTACAGCCCCACATGCAACAGGTTCATGAATTGAGCCACTGACAGAGACCGACACCGAGGCCACTGATCAACAGCAGTCAATAGGTCCACTGCACCAGCACCACTGAGCCAACTGCCAGCACCCCTTCCCTGCTGCCTGTGGCTGGAGGTGTCAGGCTGACCAAAGATGGGTCAGACACCTCCCTCTCCTCATGGACACCTTTGAGAGGTGCACGTTTTTGTCAGCCTAGAGAAACACAAAACTCGGGTTCTCAACAGAGCAGCAGCGCAAGCCAACACAACCCCCTCCATGTACACACAGAAAAAAGATTTGTTAATACCAGGTGCACGTTCATTCCTTGGTAGACTGATCCCAAACAACCGCTTGGACAAGATGGTCTACAATCTCCAGCTACTGCCTCAGAGCTTTGGCAGAATCCTGGAGCCACCCCGGGCGACCTGAGCAACTCCACAACACCTTTTAGTGCAACTGCAACCACAGCAGGAACAACACAAGCAGTGATGTTCATTTCAGTGTTACCGTAGCTCTTAAAATAAGTGCTGTTGAATCACGTGCCACTGCATAGTAGGTAACATGCCCCAAATAGAACTTAAGTTTTGGAGTACATCACTTCAAAGCAGTTTTGTTGGGCTTTGGTATTGATTTTTTATTATTGTGTTTATTTTCTGTGTTTGTTTTTTGAAAAAGTTAGTTGTTTTGAAAAACTTTTCAAAACAAAAGGCTGGAATCAAGGATGAAGCACAGCTGTAACCTAGAATTGATTCAGACTTATGCCAAGAGTGACTGACAGTCAATGGATACCACAAGTGCTAAGTGGCCTCTCCAAAGCTGGTCTGCCCAGTCCCTAAAGAACAGGTGCCCACAGGACAGAAGCCAGCAGCTGTGTGAATCACTCACTACTCAAGGGCAGACCAGGCAGGACCAACAGCCGCCAGAGCCAAACTATCCTCTGAACAGCATTTCATTCTGAAAGGAGCCCCATACATGGCACAGTCAGGAAACTACACAAGGCACTTCTAATGAGTTTTCAATTTACAAATAATTTTTTAAAATCCCACACACCTTACCATAAAAATATAATGCAAATTTACATTGTTTCCAATACATTTAGTCCTCAAAATCTAGGTTTGCATTATTGACAGTTTCCTTGGGTTCCAGGGAAGATGGTTCTAATGAGAAATGGCCAGATGAGACAAATCAAATCATAGAACTTTCATACACTCCTTTTAAAGATCAGACGCTGAAAACAAGAACTTTGAAGCACAGTCTTGTAGTGAGGTTTTGAATCAGCACAACAGCATCCTGCCCTTGACCTCAGAGCTGCACTGACCTGTGGCACCCCAGGCCAGTAAGCTCTGGTCATACTGCCCTCACGCACAGGCAGTGACCCATCACCGTGAGGCAGAAGTGTTCAGCTCTTATACCGACTGCCTCTCAGAAAAAAAGTCCTTTTGCACAGGCTTTTTATTCTGCTTCGTTTAAAAGCATAATACCTAAACTCCAAGCCATTCCCAACATCTCCAAAAAAACTACAAACCAGGTAAAATTGACTAAATTTCTTTCAATCCCACCCCTTTTCCCAGCCAACCCCAACATCTCATTCAGGGAAAATGCAGCGGTCAAAACGTTCCACAAAACACAAGCACCACACAAACCACTTGAATTTGGTTTCCATCTTTATCTTGAAGGAAAAGAAAAAGAAAAAAGACACGATACCATTAATTTTCACGTTTAATGTAATGGCACTCTAACTTTACAGTACTTTCATCTCCACTACAGTGTTTCAAAAGTATAAGGGGGGAAAAAATCAAACACAAAAAACCACTTTATTTTTTTAAAAACTAAATCAGTTGGAGTTATATACATAAATGCCTTTCAAAAAATTGTTCAGGATTTTCTCACCCTTACCTAACAAAAACTGGTTCTGTTGGGTCTTTTCACAAGATCCAAAGAGAGATCAAAGATGGCACTTAGGAAAATCTGAAGTCAGGGGTGTCGTAAGGTTATACCAGGACTTCCGATGGAGAGCCTGCCATGAAGCAAACTCTATAAATAGGAAAAGAATGTGCAAGAGCTCCGAAAGTGAGAAGCACAACATGTTTTGCAAGCTTGTGTTCTGAGAGCCATGGAAGTGAAGACTCTTGGCTGAGGAAAGCCTGCCCAAATTTCCCCAGCTAGTCTACTCAAAGCATACTCATCATAGAAGCCCATGGGGACAGCCATACACTGGTTTCTGCAATACTCATGACAAGCTTTCCTTCAGATTTTACCTTGGATCAACAGCAAAAACAAGCAGAAAGGTGACTTGGAGAAGCCATAGGAATAATAGAAAGTATTGTGTTTTTTCCATTACAAGTAATAAAGAGAAATAATATGGAAGCAAGTTAATATAGACTAGGCAGAAGTCTTTTTAAAAGTGTATCAGCTAAAAAACTAGCAACACTATTGGTTTTATTATCAGTTTCATACTTGGACTTTAAAGAGATCAGGAAATCAAGCACACTTTGTAAAAAGTTTGGAGCATTCTTGAAGAGGGGAAACTAGTCTAGAAGCAGCCAACGACCCTTATTTTCACTTAAAAGCTTAGCCTGGAAAATGGTGAACTTACACAGTCACTTAGAAGACTTGAGTTTTTGGGGTGAATGTGTTTCCTAGAATTTACAGTGCTCATTTTAGCTTTCATTCCTCTAATTCAGGATTAGGGAAGGGACCCAAGTGAACTGCTCATTCCACTGTTTCCAATTTATATTTTTTAATTAAGGAAATATCCACTAGACTAAGAAAGGCACTAATATTTTACCTTTGCACCCTGCTTCTGGACTTGGCTCCTGCCACAGGACATTCACTAATAGTCTCTTAATACTTAATATTTGTGAGAGAAAGTAATTCTTAACTTTCAGTTAATAATGTTCACTTGGATGCCCATATGATAGGAAATGGGCAGATAGTTTGATTCATGCACAGGACTAATGGAGTATGTTAAAGAAAATAAATGCAGAAATCTACATGAAGTACAATTTTCACTTGAATCATATATTAATTATACAGAAGAAACAAAAATCTCTAGTTACACTGAAAAAGGGTGAAAAAAACAAACACACTCAATATAGCACTTTTCCTACTACAGAATATTGCACATTCCGATAATGTTGCAAAAATTACTGGCTTTTTATAAAGACCGTACATGAGGTATTAGTCTATTAATAAATAAAGAAGAACACAGAAAAGGAAAAGCACTTAATAAAATGCAACAATCCATTCCAAGTATTTAGTCAATGAAAACTGAACAAGCAATAACACGTACCCTTGAGGGAAATGTTAAAAGTTCCTTAGCAAATAGGCAGCTTTCAATATCCATCTGAGAGGCAAAGGGTTAAATCTCTTTTAATAAAGATTGTAAGAACTCAAAGCCTATTTAGAACACTGCTATTTAAAATACTTATTTTGCTCATGCAATCAACCTGAAAGGTAAATTCTTATCTCACAATTCTAAAGGGACACCTAATTTAACACACTGAACCTGTATTACTAGTTAAGAATTACCACAGAGCTTTTTGATTGACATCAGCTAAAGTATTTGGGGGTTTTGCTGTGGGGGATTTTTTTGTGGGGTTTTTGGTTAGTGTTGTTTTTTGGAGGTTTTTTTTTTAGTTTTAAATAGTTTACTCTGGTTGTGGGTTACCATGGTGCCGAAATCGATACCCATTAGTACTGACTGTCCTCATTAGCAGTTTCCAGCCCCACGAGGCATTAGATGAATACAAGGATTGTAATTTTCAGTTTTACTCTGTGGTTAGGCTAAGAATTTACCTTTCAAATCACAACGCTGAAAAATTCCTGCTGACAGGTAATAAATCTGTCAATCTAAACACTGTTTCTTTTACTTAGACTCTTTCAGGAATACCACAAATCTGTAGGCAAGCTTATCTTTTTGAAATTCACAAGAGCTCAGAGGGGCATTTCAGTTCAATAAAGTGAGTTATGAAAAGTACCTTGCACACGTGGTAATACAATAAGCATAAAACAGAAGTGTTTTGGGTGTGCTCCTCCAAACCTTGTTAGAGAGATATTTGTATTGTGGAAGGAGGAAAAAAAAACCCCAAAAAACAAAAACTTTGTGTGCACACAAACTTACACACAAAAGTATCCCTATATCCTGTAAGTCAAGGGTTATTCAAATCTTAAGATCTTTTCAGGTCAATGAAATGCTATTCACAGGGGTTTTATTAATACTTTTGCAATGCTAGAGAGTAACAAAGATCCAGGCAAGTCATATTTCTGCTGCTATTTTGCATAAATTATCTAATTTGCACAGTAAGTCCGTATCAGGTAAAAACTGCAAGTGCAAACTTGGAAAGAGACGATTAAAAAAAAAAAAACAACCAGCACTTCAAAATTAAAGTATCTCCTTTGCTTCAATCCACACACCAGTAATTCAACCAGTCCTGAACTGGTATATATGAAAAAAATATATTACGTTTCTGAAATGAAAAATATATCTCTTGTGTTCAAATTTAGGGAAAGTGTTTACTAAACTGAAGCATATATAATTCTTTCTGTCACGCAAGATTATTTCTCCCACTCTAAGGTATTGACACATTTACTTCCCAACAGCATGGTGTTTCTATTCTGAAGATTAGTTTCATCTACAGTTCCTTTATAGTACTTTAAGTGTTTTTTAGAACAAACAGTTCAAAGAATTTCTTCCATGTTAGCACAAAACCAAGAAAGATTATGAAGATGTTGAGAAAAGAAGAAAAGAAGAAAAGTTTAAAAGAAAGGCAACATTATTGCCCAGAACAGTCGGTATATGTGGTAACCATGTTTCCTCGTCTCTGAGTGACAGTCCTGCAGTGCTTGCTGGATCCATGAAACCTGGCATCAGTTCGCACCGCGTGTCGGTGTGCATTTTCAAAGTCACTAAACGAAAACATCTTTTCCATATTTTCAAACACGTCATCAAACAGTCCACCTCCAAAAGAAAACTCTTGGAAAGAACGTCTTTGCCGATTATGAGCTTCCCGATGACTTCTGAAGTGATTTTCAAAGTGCTTTTTTGACCGTGAATTTTGACTAAATAAGTCAAAGTCTTTGAAGAGATCATCAAAGTTGAAATTAAATGACTGATGGAATGGGCTTCCATTACTTCCTTGTCCTCCATGACGGCCAAACTGATCATATTCTCTTCGTTTATTCTCATCTGATAATGTTTCATATGCTATTTATGTTAAAAAAAAGAAGTTACAGTTTATTTTTATTTACATTTTAAAAAAGAGGAAAAAAGAAAACCATACACAAATACAAAGAACAGCATCTTTCTCTCCCACTTCCTGAACCAGACAAATTTCAAGCAAGACCTTCATTCAATGTTCAAGCCCAATCAAACCCAACATTTATTTACTTTTCTCTAAACCCAAATAAGATGCTTCAAAATAGTTATTTACAATAACACAGCCAAATTATGAAAGCAGATTATAGCTTCATTTTAAATTCACATACTAAAACATGGTTTAATTACCAATAAATATTAGTGTTTAGATTTGAAAGAAAATGAGATGTGGTGATCAGAAAGCCTGAAGAAAGAAGGATGAGTTGGGAGCTCTACCTAACAAAACAAACAGTCTGCTGCATTCCCATCACAGAAACACCATGCAGTAGTCTGCAGCTACTTGCCAGACAGCCAGCAAGTTCTAACTACACCACAGTTACAACCAAGCAACAATATAAACTTCGAGGAGATAAAGGGAATGAAATTTCATTATGTCCCAATTCTCAGTTTTTCAAAAGTTCAGCAATAAACCTAAACTTTGTGATTGGATATAGCCAAAATGAGATTACGTTTCCCTCCAATCTATGGTCTAGAACTAGAGCTACTAGCATTCCAAGGCAGAAACTCTGACAGCTAACATACCCATTCTGATAACGAAGTATTTTAAATATTTATTTTTTTATCTTAAATATACGTTTTCTTATCTGTCAAAGACTTCCAATTAATCTATACAATTCACCACTTACAGTTCCTAATTTCTCCTGTAGTAGGTGCTAACAACTGCAGTATCTAACAAAACTGTCCCTCTCTTTCATTTTATTACTAGCTCCCTTTCTTTCAAAATAACTCTTATGCAGACAAGAAGGTAAAAGCCAGAAGTCTCTTATTAGCTTCATTAGGAGAACTACGCATATGGATGATATTATAACTGAGTCTATGGGGAAGAGAAGCTCAAAGTAGTGTCAGTTGTGAGATCAGGTTAGTCAGAGCTTTACCCAGTCATTCCTAAAAAGTCTCCAACGTTGGAGACTGCACAACCTCTCTAAGCAATCTGTTCAAACACCAGCCTGTAGAACAGAATCAAAGAATTGCTAAGACTGGAAAAGATCTCTGAGATTATCAAGTCCAACGATTATCCTCAAAGTTATACAGTTTTTCTTTATAACCACTCTGAAACTCTTGCACCACCTGTTGTCTTTTGTATTCCCATCATGAAACACTGAAGCAACCTGCTGTGTGTTTTTGTATAATCTCCCCATAGTTACTGGAAGGTTGCTGTTAAGTCCTCCTGAAGCCCTAGCAGTAATCCTGAGCTGCATCTTATGAAACAGATCAAAAGATAACAATTAACTTCCTAGGGCTAAAGCTGTCCTAATATCAAGAATTTTTTGTGAGAAGAGGCATATGCCAAAAGCCTAATAAGCAGAAATGCATAAACTGTGTAAAAGGCCGTCCTATGTGTAAGAACACAGAAACAAGTCAGATTTTGATGCTGGACATTTGACAAAACATAAGGAAAATTAAATGAAAAAAAATCTTTATACCTCTTATTCAGTAAAAACAGAATATTCAGGTTATAGATATAAGACATGTATCAAATTATTAAGACAAAAGTTAGTGTGTATTACCTTCAGCAATTTCTCTAAATTTTGCTTCTGCACCAGGACTCTTATTTTTGTCTGGGTGGTATTTCATAGCCAGCTTGTGAAATGCCTTCTTAATCTGACGGTCAGATGCATTTTTTGGAACTCCTAAGATATCATAATAGCTCTCTGTAGCCAGTATTAATTCAGTTATCATTAAAATGCAGAGAGCAAATGTGAAGACAGATTGCGTAGTGGCCATTTCTCTGGTTCCTAGAAAGAAAAAGAAATATACTTGAAGAAAGAGTTATTTTACATTCCACAACAACTTAGTTACAACTATAACCTGTATGTTTCAGGAGTCAATGACAGACTTGTAAGCGCATTGCTTCACGTGCATCAAACTCCATTCCACTATTTTCATAGCCACAGAATATGTAAGTGAAAATACTGCAAATTCACATTTCACATGCATAACAAGCACACTTCAGTGTCCATCTTAGTTTTACACTTATCCTTAACTGAACATTATCATACCGAGTTGGTAAAGTAAATATACAGCATATTTCATTACACCAAACATTTCATGCTGGCATAACTGAACTAGCTTCATATTAATTCTTGAGTTCTAGAACCATAAACACAGCAGCTCTAAATTGAGCAAAGGTTGCAAAAAAATTACTCTCTACTGGAAGACCAATTCTCTGATTAGCTGGTGCAACAAGAGGAGTCTGAAAACACAACTGGCCTAGAGATAACTGTGAGGTGCAGGAAGACAAGACTCAGACGTTCATGCTCAGCTTCAGTTCATTTAACTAACCTAAGGTGAACATGATAAAGAGTAAATCACTCATTTACAGAGTTCAGCCAAGTAAATCACATTTTCCTCTACTTTACAATGGGCTGGCTTATCTTATTTGCATATTAGATTGTATTATAAATGAAAACATCATATAAATGATATCAAAGAATTCATCCTATAAATACCACTGCATAGAAAGGTTTACATACGAAACCCTCTATGGTGGAAATGAAGGCAAAAAAATGAAGTAGCTTCAACAATAATTAAACACTGTAACTTTTTTTTCAACAATGCATCTGTCAAACAGTTACATTTTGAAGCAAATATGCAAGAACTTCGGGTAAAACTGTGGCATAAATAAAGGATTTAAAAAAAAAATCAGTTCCACAGAGCCACATGATGTTTCAGGATTTTCATGAAGGACAGGGTGAGCTGTTCCTACTAGAAGGAGAGACTAGATAATATGCCTGTGCATATTATATTTAAAACACAGAGTGCAGAAAGACAAATCTTCAAAGACAGAATGCTGGCTGTCACCTAATCAGGATGTACAACCAGGCCCTGTACATTCCAAACATATCATGTCCCTCCCACCAGATTACAGTGATTTGAGTGTAACATAAAAACAACTCAGAGACACCTGGTATTACTTCCCTCAAAGTTGACTAAACAAATTTACAGTCTGAATATCACTTAAGTTAGAACACTTTTATTAGACACTATGGGACCCAAATATTTGTCATGCAGAGTTCAAAACCTTTGAATATCTGACACAAGAAAACTAAGCATTTACCAGAAAATCACTACCCTCTAAACAAAATTAAAATCCAAGGACCAAACATGGAAAAAAGAATACCATTTCTAATAGGTAAGTCAGGGGGCTAAAATGAATGCTGTGAGACGAGAGTAAAAGGCTTGCAAGATTAATCTCCCCATGCCCTCTTAAGCATTTATCTGGCCAGCAGCCTGCATGATATCAAGTGTTAAGAGGTAACACTTGAAACAAACTGTACTTTGATCAGTGTACTTACATACCAAATGGACAGTTCTTTTCAGTATTCTTCATGCACGGTATCAGACAATTTTAGTGCAAGCTTTTCCCACATACCTTCTCTCACCACTTCACTAACCTGAAATTTTACCACTTGGGCACTAAGAACTACACACATGTATCTTCCTTCCACACTTTCGGAGCTTTCTGCCTGTTTGTGTTTTATTGATGCAGATTTATGTGTTCATCTCACACATAAGAGTGTTTTTATTTACTTCATTTCCCCACATCTGCAGCATGTTTGCATAATCACCTGTTGCACTCTCTTAAGGTCAACCATCCTGCTTCTACTACAAAACCCTGAAAAGAGCTAAAAGGAGCAGTTCATGTCCTTCATTAAGAGCAAAACCCTCTCTCAAAACTCATGACAGCCTGAGATCATCAAGTCAGTCCTTTTAAGTTTTCTGCTCTGACTAACCATCTCAACATGTAGTATTCTTAATAACAAAATATACCTGAGTTTTCCTTTTTCTAAAGTTCTTTACATAAGGAGTTCTGTAATGAAGTTCTTTGCTATATGATTTCTAAAACATAGTAAAAAACCAGGACTTAAGTTTCACTGTTTTTTAAAATAGCATACACAGATTTAATGCTGCCCTTGAACAAATCAATGAAACACAAATTTAAGAATGAGAAGTAAATGAAAATCAAATACATATAAAACTCCAATATAAGCAGCAGTTTAAACTTCATCAGGCTATCAGAGAGAGCAAATCTTATATTTAGACATAGTCAATTATTCAATTTACTTTTTAGAAAACATCTGTTTTATATGCTGTCAGTATCTTAGTGTTGCTACTGTCAACTAAGACATTAAATGTTTTACCTCAGTCCTGCCATTTCACACTATTTTTACAATCCCTTTCAAAATCAAGTATCTTTTAAATACTTATTTCACTTATGTCTCTTCTCCCTTGGTTTCTCAATCAAAAAGGGACAAGCAAGTTGCATTTTCCAGGCCATGCACTGCTTAAACCACATTCCAGAATTCATTAAGTTCTATACACATTAAGTTCATGCCACAAACAGTCTCTTCCAATAATTATGAAGAACTACACTTTATTTAGGTACATCTTTCAATGAAGTTAAGAGACCTTACTCCATATACTAACTATTTAACTCTGTTGGGTGAGAAGTTACAGATCTCAATTACTATTCACCTTGGTATAAGAAGTCACTATCTAATGTTTATCCAAAGTATTGCAGAGGTGATAATTATCAATTCTTCATTAGTTTATCAGTATTTATTAATAGCTGCACAATGAAGCGACACCTGAGGATGATGTGCCTAGAATAAAATCTGTCACATATAAAAAATAAGAAGCTACTTTCATCTTGCAACACAAATACCCTATTCCATCCTTCTTTGAAAGAAATTAACTAAGATCTTGGGTCTTATATTGAAAGTCTCACATACCCAGAGAACCCACAGCATCACCAGTGCTCTGCTATTGCTCTGATTACAGGAATTGCTATGCACTAACCTGTAGAATTCCCATGTCCTGTAATCATTTCTGCAAATAATTTATTAATAGTCATAAAGTTACTAAAGTCTTCCCTTGGTTCTCCTATCACGACTAATCTGATGAGTAAGCAAGTGCCCAGTCTTCAGCCAACTACAGGCAAGTCTGTCAAACTCGGGGGCTTGTACTTGTCTTGGCCTCTCCTATACTGACCCGAAAGCAAAGCCAGAAGGTTCCTGAATCTTGCCCTGGAACACCGGGAAAGGAAGGAGCCATCCCGGCATCACCTTGCCTAGCCAGACCCCTGACGGACCTCGCTGGAGCCCAACGGCACCAGAGGGTGCGGCCGTGCCAGAGCGGAACAGCCGATAACGCTGTCCCACCTCCCGTTCGGGCAGGCTGGGAAAGACCACCACAGCCGGGCCCAGCGAGGCTCAAGGGCCAAAAGAACGCCCAGGACCGAGCCCCAGCGCCTTCCCCCCCTTCTTTCCCACGCCAACCCCAAGCTTCCCAGAGCCTCCCCGACCTCTCCGCGCTCGCCTTCACTCCACCCACCTCAGCAACTCTCCGCTTTCCCCGAGCCCTCACTCAGCGGCCGCGGCCCTTCGCCGCCACTCCTCACCTCAGCGCCGGCCCTGCTCGTCCGCCGCCGGCCCCCAGCGCCGCCGCCGTTCCCGCCCGCGGCCGGCGCTCGCGCAGTCCCGCCCCCCGCGGTTCCTACACGAAGCGTTGCGCCATTGGTCGCCCGGCCCCACGTGATGC